>PVJH01002185.1:0-176873 GCA_004026705.1 Nesogale talazaci | reverse complement strand
TCTCGCAACCAGCCCCTCTGTTGGAAAGAATTAAGCAGATGCAGAAGCCCTGCCTGACTGGGGGTTAGCCTGAGGAACGCAACGTTCCTGTTTCTCAGATGGCTTGTTGGAAGGGAATCAAAATGACTGCTTCTTCATTTCTTTTTCCCAAACATGTACACATATATACAAGTGCACACACGAGAGCTTCTCTCTGTCTCTGTCTGTCTCTCTCTCTCTCTCTCTCTCTCACACACACACACACACACACACACACACACAAGGGTGCAGGCATAGCTTGTTGGCATTCAAAATCTGAGCAAAGGATTTACCTGGCTCTTTGGGAGGGGGAAAAAAAGATGTCCTTCTGCCATATCCCGAAGACTCTTTATTTTTTAATCTCATTGTATAAGCTATGGGAGAACTTAGCTACATGTAATCATCTGTTTTCATCTGAGTAAAGTATTAAAGCTTCTTTATCAGGCAGGTGAAATTACATTAAAGATTAAAAAGAATGAATTAATGTTTGTGATGGCTGGTGGCTGTCCCCTCCCTCCCACTCCAGCCCCCCTCCTCACCCACACATATTACCAGTGTGACTGACATGACTGCCCCTGTGCAAAGCTCTGGGTGCCAAGGGACACAGTGAGGTTAGTGATGAAAAGCTGATTTCAGATATTCCCCTGATCGATCTCCGTTGATCAGAAAGGCCCTTGTTGTGCTGGCTCACCCAGTGCTTAGGCAATGGTTTTGCAGATTTACTGATGCGAGGTATGCAATCTATTATAAAGTAGCATCAGCATTCAGAGTGCCCCGACCCCCCAGCTTCGACCCAGTTTAAAAACACCCACTGAAAGATGCTTCATGAAGCTTACCTAGAGGTTGCAAAGCAGCCAGAATTCCTCCTGAGGTGGTTACCAGAAGATTTACCCAAGTCCCTCCTAACCCTCCAAAAACTTCTCTCCTTAGGCCTCAAAAACAGTTAGCACATTGGAAATTCTGTACCCAAATCCAATCGCGGTGTCTGAAGTGGGATTTTGTTTTTGTTTTGCTTTACTTTATTTTCCCTCCCTTTGTCATGGTCACTATCAATCCCGCCATCACTCTCTCCCTTCAGTGTATGCCCCTCCCAAAAACTATCCCCCAAACTATACCAGGGGGTCCCCGTACACAGGCCATGAGACACAGGTGCGAAAAATCCTGGGAAGCCATGTTCCGGCTCTCCGTTTACAGCAGATTAGCAGGAAGCTTGTCACTTAGTGAAAAACTGTGGCCAAAGCAAGCCAGGTGCTTTGCTTGTTTGTTTGTTTGTTTGTTTTGTTTTGTTTTTTTCTACTTCCTCCTCTAGGCAGATTGGTTTGAGGTCCATATTATTAGCAGATATTATCATTTTCTTTTGCCTTTTACTTACCTGGAACCTGAAAAGTACAGCTTTCACGAGCCAGCTTGTCCCAGCTCTGACATCGGTATCTGTGCATTTCTGTCTTGACGCTAAGAGTTTGGAATTGCTGCCCTGAGCCACCAAGTGATCAGCAAATGTCGGATGTCCCCAGGCTTAGCAACCAGCTGAGAGGCTGAGCTCTGCGTGCTGCATGGGGCCTGTCTTCTTCTTATCATCATGTTTCGGGTGGGACGTCGGGGAGGGGGGTGTCGTAGAACAGAAAAGACAGGGAGAGAGAGGCCTTGGGCAGACATGCCCATGCTGTAGCCAAAGTCCTGCTCACACCAAAATGGAGTTACTACGTATTTTGCCCAAAGTAAGTGATCAATGCCAGTGGATACCTCTAGTTTTTCATGAGCCGGTTTTAATACCTGGTATCTTCCTTCCGGGTAGGCTGAACTTGCCCTCACTTTAAATGGTCGGTTTGCTTTAATTAAGCCTTCCCCTGGCTCTCCAACTTGTTGAGCTTGACAAGCATTAATTTACAGAGAGCTTTCTTCTTTTTCTTCTTCTTCCCCTTCTCTTATGTTTGCCCTCTTTCATCCACGCTTCGCCGAGCAGCCGATGTGTAACTGACAAGCCACATCACGTTGATCCCCGCTTGCTCCGTGGAAAGGTATCTTCATCAATGAAATCAGAATCTCAGAACTGCTCAACCTGGTGCTTTACACGTGTCTGCTCACTTTGGCTTCCAAAAGGGTCATTCTTACATAGGATCGGACAGTGGAGCATTTCTGTGCCACTGCTGCCTGTGTGTGTGTGTGTGTGTGTGTGTGTGTGTCCCTCTTGCCATGCACACAATGACTGTATAGAGTTTCTGAGGCCGTAAATCTTTATGGGGGCAAATAGTCTCATCTTCCCCTGTCAGAGCAACTCATGGGTTTTGTCCACCGACTTGTGTTTCCTACTGGTCCTCACTGCCATACAGTCCGTGCTGACCTTTAGGGACCCTACAGGGCAGGGAGAACTTCCCTGTCCGTTTCTGAGACCGAACCTCCTTCCAGGCGTAGAGAGTTTGTTGTGTTGTGTGTTTGTGTGTGTGTGTGTGTGTGTGTGTGTCCCATTTCCATTGAGCTAATTCCAACCCACAGGAACCCTATGTAGAGTTTCCAAAATTATAAGTCTTTAGGGAAGTAGACATCTGGTGGGATTGAGCCATCAGTCTCTGGGTTAGCAGCCCAGCGCTACACACACACACACACACACACACACACACACACACGGGGTGGGGGTGTTCTAAATACTCATGGGAATTTTTCATTATATATTGATGCCTTTTGTTCAATTTTTTTTAAGTCCATCTGTCTATGGCAGAAGTGATAAATTTGGTGGCGAATGTGTCCCATCTTCTGTTCTCCGCATAGACCCTGACCTTAAGCCACCATTGCTGTCTGTTCTTCAGGGAAGTTTTAAATGACCCTCTCCCCTCTCCAGCCCACCAACCTTGACATTAACACTTCTTCCCTGCTCTCAGAGCACCATCTGTTATTTGCTTTGTATTTTTCCATCACAGTGCTTATTATACCCTATTTAAATTGACATGGTGATTTAATTTAAATTTACTAGATTATCAAATCTCTAAGGAAAGAGTACGTGTCTTATTCTTTGTCGTGTCTTACCTGGAAAATCATAGCTTCTGGAGAAGTAGAGGTCTTTTGAATGTAATTTGCAATCTTGTGATCTGGAAGCTAGGGAGAACTCTCCTCCTGGCCACTGAGTCACATGTTGTGAGTGAGCCTGCCTTTTTAGATCTTCACTGAGAGTTCTTAGTTGGAGCAGAGGCACTTGAGGCAGTGGGGCTACCTGTGAGAATTGACTCCTTGCTGGCTCCAGTCTTCCACCTTCACACACAGAAGATAAGGACCAAGATGCATATTCATAAACTCTCCCTGTGATCCCTTCTGCCAGCGACACTTCTCTGCTCCAGAGGATGCTGGTGGCCCCAGCAAGTTGTTATGCTGAAGACCTGCTCAGCTACCTGAGCCCAAGTTCCAGAGAGATCTCCAGGGATAAGCTAAGTTTCAGAGAAAGAGTCAAACAGAGCCTTGGGGGAGCCCTTAGATAATCCACTTTGGTAGGGTGGAGAAGTTGAAAGCACTCACACACCAGAATTCACTTTTCAACAGCCCAGTTGGGCTGTCCTTGGGCTGGTGAGATGCCTTTATTGCATTTTGCACTCCTCCCAGAAGCGTATTCAAAATGAGACCTAGAGGTCTAGGTGTCCCTACGCTTATTGAAAGAAGGAAACCAAGCTGCTGAACAGAAAGCACTTAAGGGGAGGATGCATTACCTTAAAATATGCAGATGGAAAACTGACATTATTGTCAATGTCAGAAGTCACCTTTCTGCGTCAACATTCACCTTTGGGCAAATGCAGGGATGTGTTCCCTTCCCTTGACAAATGACTGAGTATGCAAATACGGGGGGTTAGCTTTGTGCCCCATTGCAATGTTGTCTTCTTTCATCTATCTGTAATGAGGAACATGCAGGAATCTGTCAGGAAAAAGGCAGGCTGGGCTTGATTTGTGTCTTCTGAATAAAGGGGATTTCAGTGTTAAGTCTGCCAGCTGGTTTTGTGCCTAAGTATTACATCAGTCTCTTGTATGATCTTGCATCCTGTGTAAAATGCAATATTTTGGCCTAATGGGCAGGATTAGCAAGAGCTAGGAAGCCATAAATGAAAGTTTCTTGTTTCTAGAGAGCAAGTTAGAGCTTTTATATTATCTGCCACGGAGCTCGGTGAATTTAAATGTATCTCTTGGGCTTTGGTAATATTCATGTTAATGTCAAAATTGATCCCATTGTTATTGAGATGTGTGGGCTTTTTTCCCCCAAGTCCAAGATGCACAGTGTTTGCTGCCAAGACAGATGAATCTTTGCATGGGACACATACTCTCCAGCCTTTTCCCAGAACTCAGGGAAGGTATCATGGGGTCTGCTCCCATGTTCTTTCAATGGGCCAGATTTCTTTCTCCTCCATAATTCATTTTTTATGTCACCAAAAAAACTGACTGTCATCCAGTCAGGAACACCACATAATGACTCTATCGAACAGGGTAGAACTGTAACATTTTTTATCATTTTGGGGGGGCTTGTGCAGCTCTTATCATAATACATACATGCATCCATTGTGTCAAACATATTTGTACATTTGTTGCCAACATCATTTTCAAAACATTTTCTTTCTAGTTGAGCCTTCAGTATCAGCTCTTCCTTTTTTTCCCTTCCTTCCCTCACCTTCCCTCACTTGCCCCTGATAAATTATAAATCATTATTTTGTCATGTCTTACACCAACAGCTGTCTCCCTTCACCCACTTTCCTGTTGTCCATCCTCCTGCATTATATGTAGATCATTATGATCAGTTCCCCCTTATTCACCCCTCCCACCTTCATCTTCCCCTCCTGGTATCACTACTCTGATTATTGTCCTCCCTATGTCGTGCATTCTTTTCTGTAGCAGTGTGTATGCTCTGGTCTAATTCCATTCGTAAGGTAGAATTGGGGTCAGGAGAGTTGGGAGAGCATTAAACGACTAGAGGAGAGTTGCATGTCTCAGCAGTGCTACACTGCACCCTGGCTGGCTCTGCTCTTCCTTGTGACCCTTCTGTAAGGGGATGCCCAATTGTCTACAGATGGGCTTTGGGTCTCCACTCCAAACGCCTTCATTCACATTAATATGAGTTTTTGTTCAGGGTCTTTGATACCTGATACCTGTCCCCGTCAATGCCTAGTGTGTCACACAAGCTAACGTGTTTCCTCCATGTGGAGTTTATTGCTACTCAGCTAGATAGCAGATTATTTGTCTTCAAACCTTTAAGACTCCAGATGCTATATCTTTTGATAGCCATACACCTTCAGCTTTCTTCACCACATTTGCTGTGTACTCATTTTGTCTTCAGCGATCGTGTAGGAGAGGAGCGCATCACAGAATGCCAGATTATTAGAACAAAGTACACTTGTGTTGAGGAAGTACTTAAGTAAAGGCCCAATGTCCATCTGCTCTCTTGATACTTAATATATAAATATATGTACATAGATCTATTTCTCCATTATCATATATAAACATATTTACATAGGTACATGCCTGGATTTAGACCCTTTGACTTCTAGTTCTTTCCTCTATTTCCTTTTACTTTCCTCTTATCCCACTTTCATGTTTGGCCTTCTTTCTGGTTCAAGTAATTCCTCTCTGTTACATTGCCCTTGATCAAGCCTTACCAAGTATCCTATGTCCTCAACATTTATTTTAGATCATTTGTTCCCTTATCCCTGGGTTTGTTAACACCCACTTTATTTCCCCTGCCTGTCCCTCTCCCAACCATTGTTTTCTCTCCTGGATTGTCTATCCCACCTATCTGACTGTAACCTTTAAAATTATTATTATAAATAATTTTATTGTGGGATCATACAACTCATCACTATGCATCCATGCATCCATGTGTCAAGCATATTTTTACATGTGTTGTCATCATCATTTTCAAAGCCTTTTCTTTCTACTTGAGCTTTTTGGTATCCTAAGCTTCCCAGCTTTCCCCTCCCTGTCCTTTCCTCCCTCATGAGCCCTTGTAATTTATAACTTATTATTTTTTCCATATCTTGCACTGTCTGATGTCTCCCTTTACCCCCTTCTCTGTTGTCCTTCCCCTTGGGAGGGGGTTATAGGTAGGCCATTGTAATCTGTCCCCCCATCTTTCTCCACCTTCCCCTTCCCCTCCTGATATGGCTTCTCTTATTATTGATCCTCAGGAGTTTATCTGTCCTGTACTCCCTGTTTCCAGCTCTTATCTGTACCCATATACATGCTCTGGTCTAGCCATATTTGTAAGGTAGAATTGGGATCATGATAGTGGTAGGGGGAGCATTAAAGAACCAGAGGAAAGTTGCATGTGTATCAGTGATATACTGCATCCTGACAGGTCTGACTTCTCCCTGCGACCCTTCTGTAATGGGATGGCCAATTGCCTACATGTTGATTTTGGATCTCCATTGTGTGCTCCCCCCCTCATCCACATTTTAATTTTTTTTCTGGGTCTTTGATGCCTGATACCTGATGCCATCAACACTTCATGAGCGCACAGGCTGCTGTGCTTCTTCCATGTGGGCTTTGTTGCTTCTCAGCTAGATGGCCACTTGTTTATCTTCAAACTTGAAGACCTCAGATGCAATATCTTTTGATATTCACCATCAGCTTTCTTCACCACATTTGCTTATGTACCCATTTTGCCTCCAGCAATCATGTCTGTTGGGAAGGTGAGTATCTCTGAATGTTGCATTGTTAGAACCAAGTGTTCTTGTGTTGAGGGAGTACTTGAGTGGCCTAATGTCCTTTTACTTCCTGGCTGTAACTTTTTATGGGAGTAGAAAACTTCCTCTTTCTCCCAAGGAGCAACTGGTGATTTCAAACTGCTGAATTTGAGGTTAGCATCCCAATTCTACCAGGGATTCTGTATGCTTAATGCTGACTTCTATTTATTCAGAACCTTAAGGGTGCCAAGCACTACTCTTGGCTCTGGAAAAGTAGCAGCAATGAAAGAGATTTGACTTTTCTCCCATAGTATTAAAAAGAAGATGGGCACACAAATAAACAAGTGATGGGATTCTGGTTGCACATCTACATTGGTGGGGAAAAAGCACAAGAGATGAGAGAGATTTATGAGACATGGAACCACTAGTTGGGTCATTGATAGTGATTAATCTGAAACAGAGGGAATGATATGAAATCAACCTCAAAAACTGAAGAGGAGAGAGCTATCAATGCAAAGGGATTAGTATGTCCAAGGTCATAAAATGGGTAAGTGTTTTGATTGTGAAAAGAATTCAGTGAAGGTGATTGTGTTAGGCTGGGTGAACTAGAGAAAGAGTTCACATATGTGTGAGTGGACTTGACATCAAGAAGTAATTATATATCAAGAAAGGCCCCCAGCCCAATCCAACTCAAGTCCATAAGTCTGGTACTCGTCCATAAGAGCCTCTTCAAGAATGGAGACTAGGTTGTTTTTTTGTTCTTTTGTTTTTTTGTTTTGGAAACGAGATGATCACAGCTACTGCAGAGAAAGAGGAGACAGGGTGTAATGGGCACATTTAAAGAGGTTTCAACATACCACTGGTCCGAGACAGCCTACTACTGTTGGCAAGGAGCATCTTATTTTATTTTGTTTGCTTTGTTTTGTTGATTTTAAATGTACCTAAAAGTCTTGAGTGTGCTATTTGGATCTCTTGAAGCACTGTATTCTATGCTAGAGAGATAGGAATCCAGGGAAGGAATGGGAAGACAGGCTGTTGATAAGCTAGTAGGCTGATGGGGAAAGAGATGCCGAGTTCTGTGGATCTGAGAAACATTTTAAAGAAAGATTCTACAGGACTTGTTGACGGACAGCATCACAGTCCTTGGTAGGTTGAACTCTGATACACTTGAAGCCCGTAGACCACGCTTATGGAGGAGTGATGTGTGGCAAATCCCTTGAATGGCAGGTGTTTTAGGCTTGACATCTTGATGCGTGACAAAGAGAGCTTTATTTTTAAACTCTCTAGTAGTCTTGGATGGAGTACGGGAGCTATGACTATTGACATGTGAGTATTTTCCTGCACTGTCACATTGCAGTCATCTGCTCAGTGTGAACATGGCTTGCCTTGTGATTTGCAGTGATAACTAGCATGTGGCGGCAGTTGTTCATTCTAGTCCTTATTAGTAATGCACGTCTTCCATTAGCATATGCGACTAACAACTCCCTCTCCCCGGTGCAGTGTTGACATTCATTGTAATGATTTATTATCCAAGCTAAATAACCCTCAATATGAAACAACAAACATGCTCTGTTTGTATTTTTCATTTGTGGTATTTTTTTTCTTTTCCTTGCTTGCTTCCATGAAGTAGATAGTTCTTTATGTGATAAGCGTGTGGTAGAGAAACAGGCCATGAAAATAAGCTCATTCAAAGGATTTAAAATGTTACTAAGGTTTAATTTTCCAAAAAAAAGAAAATCCGCTAAATTGAGATGATACACCTCACATATTGTTTTGGTTTAAAAAATATAGCACTGGTTGTTAAGAAGATAACATGTGTTGTCAATAAGCTCTTCATTGAAGATGTAGGGATCTATGAAAGGGCCATATTCAGGAATTCTGTAGAGGTCTGAGAAAACTCAGGAGTCCTACTTTATTTGTCTGGGGGTTTTGCCACAGTGGTCTGAATTATTGGGACCATACTTGTTGGTTCACAGTGTTGTAGAGAGTAGAGGCTGGCTTTGGAACCTTGAAGTCAGGCTATTTCCATGGACACCACTGGATAGCTGTATGACCTAGGGCAATTTGCTTTAGCTCCTGGAGCCTCAGTGGTTTCTTCTATAAAATGGGGTTGCCAACTGTACCCAAATGAATAGGTTCTTTTGGAAATGAAATAAAAAGCATAC
This sequence comes from Nesogale talazaci, assembly GCA_004026705.1. Lineage (NCBI taxonomy): Eukaryota > Metazoa > Chordata > Mammalia > Afrosoricida > Tenrecidae > Nesogale > Nesogale talazaci. Next base: position 168,043 of record PVJH01002185.1, on the reverse strand, counting down.
CGGTAAAGCTTTTGGAGCAATGTTTACCTTAAAGTGAGTCCCTACCACATTGTAGGTTACCTATGACTATCATTAAACTCAGCAAATTAAATCACTATAAGCAAGGCATTAAACATGAGAATAAATATTTGAACATCAATGAAGAGTTTGTATTATAACAGGATGAAAACTGTATATGTAGAAAGATCCTTCTTTGTATCGACCTGGACATGTGACAGTGAAATTGATGTGGAAGGTGTTTTTGCAAGTTTATGCAGCATTTTAAATTCATGATGCAGATTTGGTAGTATTTTTAACTCCTCTGACAAAGACTAGGAAATCTGAGACTGTAAATAGGTGTTTGTTTGATGTCTAGTGGTGGAAAATACATATAACTTAACATTTGACAATTTTTACATGTGCAATTCTGTGGTACTGAGAACATTCACTTAGAACAACCCTGCACCCTATCCATATCCACATGTGTCTTTCACACTTACCAGAAACTGAGTGTCCCCAAAGTAATGAGTTCCTCTTTCCTAGGCCTCCGTCGCCTGGTAGCCACTGATTCCCTTTTGTCTTGATGCAGGTTCTTCCTCCACGGAGATCACAAAAATAGGATTGTGCTGTATTTGCCCTTTGGTGGTTGACTTGTTTCACTTAGCATGCTGCTTGTTCACAGTTCATTCCAATGGTTGGATGGATCAGAACTTCTTTTCTCTTGATGGATGGACAATATCCCACCACATCATTTGTTCCCTATTCATCTGCTCCTTGATGCTCATGAAGAGTGTAGCCAGGGGCAATTCTGCTCAAAGGGCACCTCCTAAACCAGTCAGGCCATTTTCTCTCTTATTGCTTTTATGCTGTGTGTTTTCATTACTGTGGCTCCTCTTAGCATCATTTTGGACCTTGAGTCTTTTCAGTGGCCAATAATAATCCCATCCCCGCCCGAACATCACATAAGACCCTCTGCATTATATTTCCTGGAGTAAAAATTACTTTGACTGGCTTGTGATGCAGCATTGTTTTCTCACAAATAAGAGACACTCATTTCCCATCAAGTTCCAGCGTAAAAACATAAATAGGTTATTTTTTGTCACAGGCTCTTTTGCCCCCGTAGAAAATGATTATTGATGTTTTGTAAGTATCATATTGCATTCCAAGGTAAAAGGCTGCTTCCACTTGCCATTTTTCTAGTGATTTTTTCCTACACTGTGTCTGCAAGTCAACACTCCTGGGCTCAATTAAAATATGTATTTAACCACTGGATTTGCAACGAGCTGATCAAACTTGAATACTAATACCTGGGCCATAGCCTTTGAATAAGAAGATGCTGTACATTGCGGGATGGTTTCAGTGCCAATGACTAGTGAACTGGGGAACTCTAGGAGACGACGACAGCTTGGTAAAGGGTGACAGCTGGATTTTTCCAGAGTTTTTCAGAAAACACATAGTGCTGCTCATTAAATTCATATTTGACAACAATTATGTCCAAGCGGGGAATTAAAAGTCACCAATATGTCCCGGTTTCTAGCAATCACACTAGATAGAGTTGTTTTTCATGACCTCTGCTCTGCAGACCTACCATACAATCTCATGATAGCAGTGAACATTTGTGGGGTTCTTACTAGGCATCCAGCCCTCTGCTTATGCTGGGATGGGGTGGGGGACAAAGTTAGGTGCAGACCTTGCCCTCATGGAGTTCTCTTTTTCTAGCTATTGGGGGGTGGACAGCAGGAAACAGAAAGAAATCAAAGAATCACACACATCAGTACTACAGAAATTTGGCAAGTCCCACACAAAAAGAGGTCCCCTGTGTGCTGAGAGCCTGTGGTGGAGATGGGGTCACAGAAGGCATCCTTGAAAAGGGAACCATTGTGAATAGAAAAGAAGGAATCATAAGTAGGATGACTTCAAGCTGTAGCCCTCATCTTTTCATAGAGTGTTTTGACTCATGCAGCCATCATCCCAGGTCAGTGTCATCTTTGCGTAGAGTTGGCTACATAACTTGGTCATGGGTTGGGGTTGCAGCATAGAAAAGTCACACTCACTGGCTCCCACCCTGATGATTGTCCACAGGGGAGCCTGTAAGGAGCCATTCCTAAACTCACATCAAACCCCAGATTTCTAAACCTCAAAGGGACACTTATAAATTAGCATCTGGATACTGTTGATCTCAACTGGGAAGAAAAAATTTCTTGGCTTTCTGAGCTGGTACCAAGTTGTGAAGTCCAATAATGTAGTTAAAAGAGAACAGAAATGGTTTGAATGTGCTTGAGACTGGAAAATAGTCCTCAGAGGTTCAACAGAAAAGAAAAAAGAAAGTCATGAAGAGAAAGGGAACATGGTTGTCTTCTAAGCTCACTTATATCAGTTCTTTGCTTTCATCACTCCCCACCCCCACAGGACACTTTGCATTTGAATCCGTGTTAGTTTAGGTAGACCAGAGGAACAAATTTCATAGACACGCATATGAATATAAGGAAAGGGTTTATATACAAAAGGAATGGAACACTGAGAAAGCATCCCAACCCAGTCCAGTTCAATGTCATAAGTCCATTAGCCCATATGCCCGATACCAGTCTATAATGTCTCCTTCTGACTCACAAAGTCACAGGTCAGTGGATGCAGAATCCTGGCTCTGGTAGGGCTCTCCCCAGGGCTCCTCACTTCCAGGGCTCAGGGTCCATCAACAGCATCCAGTGGTGGTAGAAGCAACTCATTGCTGGCAGGGATCTCCACGTGGCCTCTCCAGCTTCAGAGGTCTGGCTTCATCAGGACCAAGCAGTGTGGCTTCTCTGGCTCTTCAGATACTGCCATCGTGTCTTGTCCATGATTAATCGTCTCTGAGACTAACTCCCAACAACTGGGGAGATAGCTTCTCATCTTCATGAGGGAAATATCAAGAGGTTTCCCAGATGTATCAGGAGAAAGCCATGCCCACACAGAGGCCTCATTGGCTACTCAATGGCTATCTCCAGATTAATAGGCTAGACTCCACCCCTACATGAAATCATGAAATTAACATAAGCATATGACCGCCACAGAATCTAAACCCTTGATAGATTAGCTCAGAATTAGAGAAGATGCCCCTTGGTCATTGCTGGAGAAGGATATGTTGTGGTTCATAGTTTTCCCATCACCAAATTTGTTTTGAAGCCTGCCTCAGCAAAGAATGGTGGAGTCATCCAACCAGACCCTGCTCACCTTCTCTGTGTGTGTGGTTGTCACTCTTGAACCTCTTCTTCTTTCTGTTAGCTTCCATGCGTGCTAGGCCAGCATCTTAGAGAGCAAGTGGAGGACCAGGTCAGAAACAAAAGGTGTCAATTTGAAAGTTTGAAGAGAAGTATATTTTATTTGATTTTTCTGGTTTGTCTGCTTGCTCAGTAACCGTGGAAACAAACCAATGGCTCTCAACCTGTGCTACTAAAATTTTGTTGGGCAGTTAACGTCTCAATTCAGAAGACAACTGTCTCATGACCAATCCACTCGGAGCATTGAGCATATGGCTCTGTCTGATGGCTCAGCTGATTTCACCACTGAGGAGTGGGGGTGGGGAGTTGTAAGATCTCTATTTGAGGTGGCAACCACTACACAGATGAGTGATACACTCCTGGAGTAAATGATTGCTTGCCAAGTTAGAAAATTGATTCATTCTAAACACAGAGCCAAAAATTCATCCAAAGCGAAATGTTTTGATTATGTGGGTTCCAGTTCCTCTTCAAGGATCTCCAGCCTCCTGCCACTCTCTTTTTATCATCCATGGTCGGGTGTGTTTGAACGTCTGAATTTGGAGCTAGCTTTGCAAGCATGAAGCCTGGTGGTGTGGTGGGTAAAGATTTGGCTATGAACCCAAAAGCCGCTGCTGCCACACCGCCAGTCACTCTGAGTCAGAGAAAGATGGGATTGTTGGCTTCGGTAAAGGGGTGTAGCCTTGGAAACTCGAAGAGGCAGCTCTGTTCTGTCTGTTAGGATAGCTGCAACTCAGGATCACCCAGAGAGTAGTGGATAATCATACATATACAAAGGTCGTGGCAACTCCACATTTCCTAGGACTGATAATGAAGAAGGTGCTTACCTTGCCCCTCCAGGCATCGCTGCCTTTGTGCAGTGAAGGTTTCCTTTCTTCCTGAAATGAAAGTGGCATTTCAGCCATCTGGCGTAGGCTGCTGTCAATAAAAGAATCCAGTTCCATTTACCCACATTCTTCTGCATGAATAATGTGCTTGGTTTTTATAAATAATCACTCCCTGGAAAATAGCAGTGTTCCCCATTATCACTGATCTCTTCTAAAATTAATACCTCTTGGATAACTAACATATCAAAAACGATCCTTCTCAGTTCTGTGATCTAATGAGGGAAGCAGCAAAGATTCCTTCCTAGAGAGTTGCCTGTCAACCTTGTGCAGCTATCTACCTAAAGGCATGTTAGTTGTGTGGGATTTTTAATTTTTCTTTTCCCTGAACACTATTTCACCTCCTTGACCTCTCACTTGCTGCGTGATTCCCTTTGTTCCATTCTCCTCCAGTTGGCCTGGGTCTCTCTTGATTTAGGAAACTCATCCCAGTGGGCTAGGTCTCCCCATTCCATGTTAGGATGTTGAAGTCAGACTTTTCAATTAACCTCCCAGGTTCTTTTTGCAAAATACTTACTAAGCATCAGCCCCACTGTCTGCTTCTGATACATAAAAGTGCCCAATTAATAATGTGCTTGAGAGAGATGGTCATTATGTCACACCAATAGCTAGCCCTGCGTGTCAAATAGAGTCAGAATGCTGCTAAACAGGAGCAAATCAAACTCTTCTCTGTTTACCTCTCTGCAAGGACTGACAGGTCTTTTATTTTGGAAGTATATTTTACAGGGAAGAAGCCTTTCTAAATATGATTTAATTCTTTTCTTTCCTCCAGAGAAATAGGATTTAAAACTCTGAGCTTGTACCCTCCAGAAATGGCTCACCCAAACAAAGTCAAAATATCACAGCAGTGAAAAAAGATGCCATATTGTTTCAGAGTGAAGATCTGTCCCTTGTGATAAAGAGATTTAAATCCTCACTATTCACCCAGTGAGATCCGGTCTGAGCCATGGAATATATTGAAATGATAGAATGCTTTCAAGTTTCGCATTTTTGTGTGGGCTCCATGGTTGGAAATTCTGTTGGAGAAATATGGTTAGACTATTTTGACAATTTTTAACCTGCTCAAATTGGATTTTTTAAAGTGCACAAATTGATGTTCTGCCTACTTGGAGAATGTTTTAAAGATACCGAGACTTCAAAGAAAAACAGTGAGAATAAATCAGATGCAAACATCCCTGTATCCATCCTAGCAAAATTAGTTTAGGATTTCCTAGGGCAATGCTAAATTAGAATGATGCTGGAGCAGTAGGGCAAGTACCACTGGTAATCATCTTTTTTTGTTGTTGTTATGGGGGAAGAGGCTAAAAAATAGTTTCACTTCTTATGGGAATCACTAACTGCCATCCGCTTCATGGATGTTTCCCAAGGATGCAACTGAGAATTCTTAGCATCCCTACTACTGTCCAGGAGAACTGTGTCAGCTTCTGGTCCAGTGGCATTTGGATATCTGGTGGCCTTTCCTACCCTCTGCCTCCTAATTTGGTCATAAGACATCTTTCTTATTCTGACTACAGGGGAATGTGGGTCTGGAAAGCGGCACCATGTATTAGACACGATATCAGCTCCAGAAGCTGAAAGCATTTTTTTTAATGAAGCCAGAGAGATGGAGTGATCTGCTTGATAATAAAGCTTAGCTTTAATGCCAGCTCCATGCTGTTACAGCATATTACTAAACAGCAAGAAATGTGGCACAGATGTTGTGGCGGCCATATTTTACACCATCCAAAAGGTCATGTCGCTTGTTATTACATTCAGAATCAATATTAAGTGAGCGTTCCAAATTTCAGCTGTCAGTTGAATTTATTACTGCAAACCAAAGCTGAAGGGTTCTCGACTGTGATTCAAGCAAGCTAACAAATTAACTAATATAAGGGCAGGCCTAGAAGAGGCAGGTGACCCACATGCCATCAGCAAAAGCCTCATTCTCAACATAGCTGTAAGAGAAGCTGGCTCAGTGGCCAATCAGGAGTCATCACAAAGGAAATATTTTTTTTTTAAAAAAAAGGAAAAACCTCAGGTGAATCAGGTAGTCTGTGGGTGTTTGTTTGTTTGTTTGTTTGTTGCTCTGGGCACTATTCAGAATCACACATTAGAGATGACCTTGCTTGCAATGCCCAATGTCTCCTCAAGGTCTGGCTGTCTCAGCACACTCTGAATGCATCCATTTCATGAGCCAACTGAGGTCTCCCATGAGCCCTGGACATAGACGCCTTGAACTAGTTGCTACTGAGGCTATCTTCATTTGATCATTTATCATGTCAGGGAGAGTCCTTTCTGACTGCAGTTGGCCCCTGAGAAAACGCATGTAAAATATGTAATAACTGAACATTCATTTACTTGCCACACAGACACCCCACTCCCCAAAGCCGAATGTGATTTAATGAAAGGAATCTGGGAATGTCCAAGTGAAGGAGAACAGACTGTAGATAATAGTCAATCATTGATTGGGTCAAGAGGTGTATGCAAAGTCTCAGAAAGGCTAGGCCAATGTCTTCCACACAGAACGGTCAATCACAAAATAATGTAGAGTATTGTAGTCAGCAAGGTTTTACCCTTTTACCCAGGGTTTTCTCTGGGAATATTTTTTCAGCCTATCTTAAAATGATCTGTGTCCACAATAGACTCTTCCTGGTGCATCTGTCGAAAAAATGAAGGTTTAGCAATTAACAAGAAGTCCAGATGCTATGCTGGAACACCTGGGGGGTTCTCATAAGATCACTTCTCTGGGTGAAGACAGCAAGAGGAGTATCAGGTCAAATGGTCCCTTGGTGGAGTAAATGTCACGCTGGAGAATTCACAACTGTAGTTGGAAAATCTCCTGAGATTGTGGACAGATTAATACATCTCCCAGCTGCTAGGAAATCAGCACTGAGTTTGACAGCACACCTTAGATGCTTCTTTGGCAGAGCAGGACTAACTTTGGGATGATTTCTGTCATCCTACCTTCTGTTACAAATGCAAGTTGTGACTGTTAATTGACTTGACTCAAGTGTCTGGGGGGGCGGGAATCTTTAAATTCTAGAAAATAAGTACTTCAGTCAAGGACTATTCATTATTAAAAACTCAATAGCAATGTTGAGTACCTACTCTGGGCACAGACTATGCCTGGTGTTCTGTAATCAAAAGATAAACAGGTAATGGTTACGACTCTCAGGATGGGGTGGGGCAGTGCGATAAATCGTGGATCCTAGGGAAGTATAACGCATTATTTCCGTTTGTCGTTGAAAATCCTCTTTCATTGGACTCAGCAGGTCTGTCACTGAACATTTATCCAAAGAAACAGTGAACGATATATGCAAAGTTATGTTGAGGCAGATATTAATTGCATCGTGGTGATTGGCAGCTAACTAGATGCTTAATGACTATTTGTTGAATAGATAAATATTATTATGCATTATTTATAAGAGCAGAGATGGGAAATTTCTAAATGTGTAACAAAGAGAATTGGTTAAATATATCATGCCATCTACAAATTAAGACATTTTGGAGGAATTTTAAATTATGTGAAGAATAGTTAATGGCATGGGAAAGCGTTTCTAAATATAATCTTCAGTGGAAGCAGCCTATATTGTTAAGTGAAAGTATTATATTAATATGGTTTTCATTCTGTGAAAAGAATAAAAAATTATCCACACATGCACAGAAGTGAAGAATTCCTATCCTAAGTGAACGAACCCAGTGAGCAATCAATGGCTGAGTATAGAAGTCAAGCAAACCATTATAAACATCAATCCATCCATGTCCAAGTGTTTTGTCTCACCTGAACATCTGGATAAGCATTATTTCCTCAGCTGATCTTAAACTACGTAAATCTTATAGGATGTGGCCACCCAGCAGCTTTCTGTTTGGAATTGCTCCTTTCAGGCAAAAATCACTTGCATTTTTCATCATCTCTGATTCCCTGTGTCCATTCATTACATTAAAGCAGCAAATTAAAATGCTTGCAGCAAATTTTGAGTCTGAAATTCTTTCAGGTGTCTATATTCTATCACAAACATGTTTTCCAGGTGTATGTACACCTAAATTGAAGGAGCATCACTTTTTAATAATGCTCATGCCTTCTGTTTTCTCTTCAAAATATACTTACTGCTTGTTTCTCCACAACTGTATCGCGATACAATGTTAAGCTGAATTGTCAAATTAGATTAGAATGCAGCTGCCATAACAAACTTGGGAAATAACCCCCTTTCAAGAGAATAAAGGGGAGGAGATGACTCAAGAGTAGCCAACAAGTGACATGCTAGGGGTATGTTTGCATTGTTTGCAGAGCGTGCAAGTGTGTCAAGTGCAAATCTCAGAGGAAAGCTTTTGGTGTGCACTTTGGTAGAGAAGGCAGGAGAGAGGCTGAAAGAAGAGATAACACAATGTTCACATTGTTCTTCTCCAAGAAGGGAAATCAGGATGGGTTTCTATTTTTAATTTTTTAATTATTTTATCCCCTTTTGAATTTTCCAAGCCCTTTCCAATGACTAACCATACTTTTGCAAGCAGAACTGCTTTCAAGTAATTTGTTTTTAACATGAATGTGATCAAGAGCTTATTTCGCATCTAATTTATTATAGTATTTAGTTGTAATAATAATGTTCATAGTACTATACGGTGGATGAGAGGTAGCACAGCAAACTTTCAGCAGTACTGTCTTTACACTTGACCTCCCGGTTCCTGAATCTCAGCCCTGCCACTTTGGGCAAGTATTACTTCAGGCAAGGTCATATTTAACTCTCTATAGTGCCAGATTTTACACAACTACACACTAGAAATAGTTGTCATCAGCTCACCATGCAGAGTGATTTTCTAACAAATATGGTGTTATATGAGGGGGTTTCAGAGAGTTCATGAAAAAATGGAATTAAAAAATCATGGAAATTTTCAACAAACTCTCTAAACCACCTCGTTCAGTCTATTGACAAGTTTATTGGCAAGTTTGCCAACATTAGCAGAAGGAAAGGCTGTTTTTCTCCAGGAGGAGTTAAAGTCGTAATTTAAAAATGGATAAGTAGTCTAGGTGAAAGACTAGAATGAGCTCACAAGGCTGTTCATTGTCCGTCGTGTGTAAGCTTCCAGTTGAGCACACAACCTTGAAGCTCTCTTACTCCATCAGGATGCCTTCCCAGTGGCTAGCTCTGGGTGCTTAGCTCGCCAGTTATCAATGTCTGGTCTAGCTTGCACTCAACTTAGCCTTTGGCTAATGGTGTAAGCAGAGGGAATGCATATCAGGCTGTCACCCAGAGCCCAGGGTTTCCTTCAAGTCCTTTACTGTGATAGAGAACATCATAGTGGTAATGAGGTGGAAGGAAGAAGGTTTACATCCTATAAAGTGGAAAAGAAAGCACCCAGCATGCAACCTTTTACACATCAAGTAGACTGGCAGTCTAGGTAACAGCATTGTGCGCTGGCTAGAGAATGTCTTGTACTGCTTCTTAGAGGTCCTCAGTTAAGTATTCAAGCTTCCTTTGGGGGGAAAGGGGTCTTAAGCAACTTAGTCTCAAGAAACAGCTTTATAGCACAGAGGGTGTTTGAAGAAAGATAGACTTCCTTGTGAGCTGACAATCTCTCCATATTCAAACACACGCTCACAAAGCCTAGCGCTCCATGAGCCTGGGAGGGCACTGTAGTAGTATATATCAGCACAGGACACACTGCATCCTAGTGTCCTATACTCGGCAACTTGGGCACGAGGCACTCTACTCTTGTGGTCTTGGTACTTGTAGACTTAGAATAGCATAAACTCAGGCAAAAAACTATTTGAAGGACTGAATTTAAGGCAATGTGTTGTCAATAGGTCTTTCAGAGAAAGGATCTGCAGCACTGTATAAGCCCTGGGGTTCCAGATCTCTCCCAAGGTTGCTGCCAACAGACTCAGTGCAATAGAAGGAGAGGAGGGAGAGAAGAAACTGATTTTGGAAACAGCTACCTTATAATGAGGGGATACCACCCCCCAAAAAACATTTTTACCACAGTCATATATTAATTTTTTTGTTGTTTACAAAGCAACTTGTTAAAGTACTCTCCATTATACATAATACATTTGTCAAATCTGTGATTCCACTGTTGGAAACGTTTTTTAAACGCATCTCTTTGGATGGCTGGCAACACCTCCCTCCTTTTTTGCTTCACCACTCCTACATCATCAAATTGTTGTCCTTTCATGTCCCTCTGCATTCCCAGAAACAAAGAAAAGTTGCATGGAATGAGGTCAGGTGAGTAAGATGCATGGTGCAAGGGGAGGCATGCTGTTATTTCCCTAAAACTGGCACACTGATATGGCTGTGTGAGCAGGTGCTTTGTCATCATGGCAAAACCAGTCTCTTGTCTGCTACAAATCAGGCCGTTTTTGTCAAACACTATTTATTATGCCATCTTTTCAGAACCTCCAAAGAGAAAGCTTGAATAAGAGTCTGACCTGATAGAATAAACTTGAAATCTTCGATCTTTCAAAGAGAACTCGGCCCAACTCCTGTAAGCCTCATGATAAGTCTCAAATACCCTAAACTTATAGGGATGGAAAGACATTCCCTAATTTGAGACAATACCCCTGTCAGCACACTTTACTGCTATTAAATAACATTGTCACATCCTGAGAATACTGTTCCTTTTCTCATCTCTTTTAATCCGTATTATTATATCAATGAGGGAACTTATTTTTAAAAGTTCAAATAGGCCTTACAAATAGGCCCAAGAGGGAAGCCAACAAAGATTTACATACTTTTGTTTCCCATTACTTGTTTTCTATATTATATGATTTTTCTTTTTCTTAGAATGGGTGGGATTTTTCATTCTAAGAATTTGTTCTAAGGAGTCACTTTCCAGAAGAATGTGGATTCCCAAAAGTGAATTGTTCAGGAAGATCGTGCGTTTGCTAGAGATTTTCTACAAACTGACTATGGGGACCATTGTAATCTGACTTCTAACAAACCCTTTGAAGTGAAAGTAAGAGGTCTTTTATCTTCTCTTTGTTGTCTAAATAGTGCTATAAAGTATCAGTCTTATAAAGATGCAAGTATTCCTGTTCAAATGCATTTGTATAAGTTAAATCTCTGTGCTAACTTGCAGAAGCTTTTATATAAGTCATAGGTTATATAAGTTTTCTCTAAGGGTTATATAAGTACAATGGGGATAATCTCATCACTGTGGAGTCCAATTGAACTCACAATGACCCTATATTTGGGCCTGTCTATGGCAGAGGCCCAAGTCTTGTGTGAAGGATATAGGCAAATAGTCCATTGAAAGAACTCTGAGACTGGAGACAGATTCATTCTTCAGTTCCCTCCTCCTTGCTATTTCGTTTTCTCTCTCTCTCTCTCTCTCTCTCTCTCTCTCTCTGTCTCTCTCTCTCTCTCTCTCTCTCTCTCTCTCTCTCTCTCTCAGTGTGCAAGCTTACAGAGGACTGTGACTTAGTGCCAGGGGGATGCACAGTGTAAATGGAAGGGTCCACAGGAGTGTATGAACATTCTATGCTACAGGTCTTGAAGACGCTGCATGGAATTTATGAAAACGCTAAGAGATGAGGAGCTTTCTGTATCCGTCTTGGGTTTAGTTTCTGAATTACAACTAGTATGATTGCTGGGCATACTTGGCTTTTAAAATCATGGTTTGACCCCAGCCAAGACATGGCTGACCCCCTCATCAGGCGGAGACTGGCCCCCTGGTGTGTGGTTGATCTTGGGGAGGGAAAAGTTTTCACTCTCCTTCAAGGGGCCTGGACTTCATTCTCCTCAAGTTCCGCTCTCTGTGTCACACCCTCTTCAGCCTGCCTCATGGGAGGGTTTGAGGACTTGGAGCAAAAGAGATGTAAAAACCAAAAAGCAAAGGGGAAAATAAAACAAATGTGCACGAGAGCAGTCAAACTGAAATGAGAGCAATTAAAGAGACAAAAAAGTCCCCTTAGCTGCCTTTTGGGGACTTTTTTGATCTTTCCACCAAGGAATTGGTAGCTTTTCATTTTCCCCACCTCAGCTTGACAAACTGCTGGTGGCTAAGAAAGGAGCGCGGCCGGCTCTGGCGTCCCAAGCAGATGGGGGCGAGTCCGTCAGATGGCTGTCAGAGTATGTGCAAACAGGGCCCATTTGCCTCGCTCGCTGGCCAGGTTGTGACAGGGCTGGAGATGTCCCCAGCCCACAAGCAGCTGTCTTTATTCAGCACCTTTCTAATCGTCGGCTCCACGCCCCCGCTTGGCTTGACATGTTTTATCCCCAGACGCAGTGTGTGGCTTCTGACACTTCCACAGGGGGGATTGCTTCATGGGCAAGGCAACGCGGAGAGACAGTGCTTTTTTAATTGGGTGAGAGCTCAGGTTCTCTTTGAACCACAGAAGAGAAGGCATCGATGGACTCTTCTTTTTGCATTGGCTTTGATGCTTGCCTGTCTCTTTTCTTCGCCGTCCCACCCCAGGACCATTTAGTGTCTCAGCACAAACTCGGTTCAGCCTGCCCATAGAGTCCCAGGAGGAAGGGGGACAAGGCAGTCAGGCCTGGGCAGCTGAGGGGTGACAGTAGCACTGTTTCTGATTGACCAGCAAGCACGGCAGAGAAGGACCTCCCTTCCCACGCCACTCTGGGTTTCACCACCGGGAGCTGGTGCACACTGCCTCCTAAAGAAGGCTTTCTGAAGCCCAGTTTAACAAGCTTTCCACGAACCCAATTAAGGTAGTTTGAAGCCAGGACAGTCTGTGTGGAAAGCTGTGTAAGCCAGCTTCAGCACCACAAGGGCAGAGGGACTTCTCTACTCCCCAGGCCAGCCTTTGACTTCACCCTGACTTAGCAGACTCTGTCTGTCCTTCTGATAACCAGCAGAAGTACTCCAAATCACCACATTTCTTCAAATGTGACGAAAAATGTTCAACTGTGTAGGCAAGGTCTTTTGCAGACACGCAAATCACTTGGCACTTCCAGTAAAAGTTCCTACAGGTTTAGCAAGGCCTTGGCCCACTTTGGGCCTGCCCTGTGCCCGAGCACAGGTCCACGAGGCAGATCATGCTGTTGCTGGAGTCTTCAAGTCAGCTCCTGTGCATTGTACTGTCACACAGGCCAAGCCGAGGACATGAACAGATCATGTCATGGTGATTGCCATCATTGCTTGATAAGGAGACAAATAAACCAATGTATTAAAATATGATCCACGGGGCTGAGCCTGGTGACGTAAGTGGTTGAGTGCGGGATTGCAGCCCACAGGCTTGTCCGTCAGTGGGGGCTCTCAGGAGCAGCGCTGGGTAGCTCCCACGACCACCAGAGGGCAGTGATGCCCCAAAACAAACAAAAACACAAAACAAAAAATATGATCCCCATTGAGCCTAGCCCATAGAATGCATATAGCAAAAGATCAGTGGGAGCGGCTTTCTGGCCTACTCTTACTTGTCCTGCTCTTTGTTCTCCTGCTCCCTTTTCTTTGGGTTAAAAGAAAACGAAAACAGAGTAACAAGGAGATGGTTAAGACCCTTGCATGTCATAGGAGGACTGTGCTCCATTGGAGATGAAGCTGTCAATGACTGGTTGTGTGTGTACGCGGGGTAGGGGGCGGGGAAGTGAGTTTGTGTGGGGGGAAGGTCTTTCCTCTGAGGCAAGCCCCAGTCATTTGCTTGGCAGCCAAGTGTGTTCACCACCTGGGCACTCTTGGTAGTGGGCTGTGTCAGTGCCAGTGCTGCAGTGGAGGGCAGAGGATTCGATCACTGGAAGCAGGGATGCTGGATTCTTAGGGAAATCATCGACCTTCCCTTGCTATGTGGAAGTTGATTTTGATGACATAGTTCCTGTCCTCAGGGAGTTTACCTTCCCAGTGACCAAACAGACTCTGCATGCAGGCCTTCAGCCTTCCGTCACCCAAGGGTGAGGTGGCTCTTTGGGGGACAGAAGAATGTACAATTATGCTTCCCTGAAAAGCCATCTAGTGAATAGGAGATTTCACGCATTTGCATTTGTCACTGTAATTCTTTTGTTCCAAAAGAAGGTGAAAAAAAGGTTAAAAAGGATGTCATCCAATGGAAGCAAAGATCAAAATGCGTACCAGTGTCTCTTCAGAATATCATACAAAATTGAGAGTTTGCATTATTTGGGTTTTAATTCAAGGTGGGGGGGGATCTAAAATACCAGTGGCAAATGATTTGTGACTCCCACTCAATTTATTCAACTCCAAGCCATTCCAATAAATCTGGAGATTCATCTATATCCTGTTAAATTAAGGTTTTTCCATTTTGAAGGAAATGGTGCCAAGTTGATAAAGTCTTTTGAATTATTCTCTCTAAATATACTTAATCTTCATTAATGCAGCCCTGCACAGTATTTTGAGCCAATCTGAACTAACAGGAAAAAATTCTCACATATCTAATTCTTAAAATAGACATTTTTTTTCATTTTCTATACATACAGTCTGCCTAGGCATGTGTATATAGAGATTTATATACATAGAGAGGTGTTTTCTCTCTCTCGGTTCGCCTATGTTTTATTGTCCCCACACCCCCATTTATGGCTATCATATGATGTGATTTAATGTGGTCACTGAGTTTTCTTTATTTTTCCTGGTTTTTCTCACTGCCACAGGAATATAAATCAACTGCCCATTAACATGCACTTCATTTGAAGCCGTTTTAAGGGAATTTTTGCCCCCTTGCTGATGTAGCTAATGCAACAGTGTGCATTTCAATTCCAAGGCTCCCTGGATTCGGACCTGGAGAGCAGCTAACACACAATTGATTTGCTGCCCTGCAGGAAAAGGAAAAGCAGGAGAGAAGTCAGATGGATTGATCTCTGAGAAACAGTCCCTGTGGGATGCTTCGATATCACCCCATCTTGAATGTCTGCAGAACCCCCTCATCAATAGGAAAATCGCCAGGATAGGGACTTCATAGGGTCCGAGCAGGCCTGTAAGTAGGCAGGTGTGCTGACCTTCCATCATCAGCCCTCTTGACGTTGCCCAGCTGTAATAAAGTATTTGCAAAGCCACACTTCAGAAGTAGAGTCCCTGAGCTCCAATGCCTTGAAGTCCAGGGAGGTGAGGCTGATGTAAAACAGTAAGGGCTTGGTTGCTGTTATTCTTCCATGGTCATAGATCCATGTGTACATGGGTCTTCATGACCCCCACCATTGAGAAGCAGATCTCTAATCTCGTGTCTCTGGGGGCTCCTGTGGAGCAGGGGGCACTCACACTGCAACCTTTCACCTAAAGTGGAGTATCTAACTGGGTTCACCACCCAGGGACTCTGCCTTTTACTCTGATTCAAGTATAACATCCGTCTCTCCACTCTTGACTATGGTGTGGGTTTTTGAAAGGCCAGACACAATGAATCTCTGGGTCACCTCTGTCCCCCTATCTGCCAGGTACTACCTGGGCATTGCCTTTGTCTCACCCCTCATTTTAAGAAGGTCAGACTCAGAATGTGAGAGGTGACATTCCAACCCAGCACAATGTGCCATACACCAAATTTTACAAACGTCCCCCATCTTTTGAGCCCAGACTCCATTACTCAATACCTTACTTAAAATCAACTACTAGTTTTGAAAAGTCACCCTTTCATGCCTGACATACTGTCAAAAAAATAATCAAAACATGAAGAGACTGAAAGAAATAACCAAGCAGTTATTCTTTATGCTCAAAGAAATGGCACTCTGATTGAGGGAGGAGAGGGGGTGGGGAAGCAAATGGCTCATAGTTTAGTCAGGTAGAATGAAGCTTATAAGGAGAGGAGGGAAACTAGCACAGCCATTGACTGATCTTAATCTGATTGATTGAGCTTGTACTCCCTTTTACTGCCATCACCTGGCACCCGGCCACAAGATGGTCTTTGGCCCACTGCCTATCTGTAGCTGTGACACCACTTCAGATTTCTATGACATGAGCCTGGAAGGAAAGATGAGCAGATTAGGTAGAAAACAAAAACACAGAAAATACCTGCAGGGTTAATTTGGGGTAATGAAAATTCTTCCAGGGAATGCTTGGTTTCAAACTTTCATGCAAGATGTCTGTGCTAATTTAGTTGGCTTTGGTATTACTGCCCCTACCTTCAGTTCTGTTCTCACTGTGCCTGGCAAGGGCTTTCTCTTAAAAATAAATAAGCTAAGCTCAAAAATGACTTCACACTAATGGAATAATTTAGTATTTCATATAACTGAAGAGAACATGAGCAGCTGAACACCAGATTACCTTCCAGATACTTCAGGGATCTTGAGTTGATCGTGGTTGGTAGCAATAACCCATGATGTGTGTCATGGCAGACCTGTGCTCTGTTGAGTTTTTAATGATTCATTGCCAGACTTTTCTTCCAAAACTCATACTCATTGCCTTGGAGTCAATATAACTCCTAAGGACCCCATATTTGGTCCTGTCTAGGGTGGCGGCCCAGATCATGTGTGAAAGAGATAGGCAAATAGTCCATTGAAAAAACTCGGAGATGAACCATTTGTACCCCATTTACTCCCCATTGGTAAGCTCACCCCAATATTTGATGAAGGAGACAGCAGATAGAGATGACTAACAGGTGAGCTGGAGTAAATTACAGTGTTTTGTCCTTGCCTAGACCAGCCAAAATGTCTGATGATCATGGTCCTCATAACCTGATTGAGATCAAGTCCTCTGTGAGGATTCTGCGGGCTCTGGATGGATGTTTTTAGTTGTCAGTATGGTGTCCAGAAGAACTAATTGTGACTGTCTTATTCCTTTTGACTATGTTGTTGTTTGTTGTTGCTGCTGCTGCTGCTGTTGTGGTTTTTCCAGTCAGCTACCTTTACCAACCCAACTCAATGTATGCCTTCATGGGTTTATTTCCATAACCAACGTTTTCCTCCTATACTACTTTCTCAAAAGCAGTTTCGGGAAGTAGTTAAGCACATGCTATCTGCCGTCAGACCATCTCAATTAAAATATAGACTCAGTTAAATACAAAGAACAAAAACGATGGCTATTGAGTCAATTCAACTCATAACAATCCTAGAATTTCTGAGGCTATAAATTTTTTATGGGAGCAGACAGCCTCATCTTTCTCCCATAGGCTGGTAGATTTGAAGGTTAGCAGTTTAATGCTTACCAAACACAATGGCCCCTACTCACACAGACACACACACACACACACACTGCCCTCGAGTTGATTCTAACTCATAGTGATACTGTTTGGCAGAGTAGAAATGCCCCTTTGGGTTTCAGCAAATCTTTATAGGAGCAGACAACCTCGTTTTTCTGCCACAGAGCAACTGGTGGGTTGGAACTGCCAACCTTGTGGTGATCAGAACGATGCCCAGTGCATAGGATCTTTTAAACCACACTGGCGCCCTCCAGTCGATTCCGACTCATTGCGGCCCTATTGGACAGAGGAGACCCACTCCTGTGGCTGTAAATCATACAGAGTGGAACACCTCCTCCAGTTTCTCCCTGGCAGGGACTGGCAGCTTTGACCTGCTGATCCTGCCATTGGCAGCCCAGCAGCTAACTCCACCCACCAGACCTACTTTCCATCTATCACAGCGTGGCAAAAATGAGGCTTTATGAATAGGAGCTTACATTATTTTTTAAGTTCTTTGCATAATGTCAGAAACATACTATGTACTCAATAAAATGTACTTGACCAGCATTATTGTATTATAATTACCCAAGTATCCATACTTAAAAAAAAATTGTGCAGTCTAGATCCTACTATCATTTACAAATAAAGGAAATAGCATCATGGCAGTAAGCCTTCTCATTCCTGGTTTCTTCATTTAACCTCCAACGCGGCCTTTTGAGCGTGTGGTTTTTTTTGTTGTTGTTGTTGTTGTTGGAATTGTTATTAGAAGACAAAATAAAACCCAGACTTAAAAAAAGAAGAGGGAAGAAAAGAGCTGATGAAGCTGCACCCCGCTCTGATTCCTGCACAGAGCCTCCATTCATGTCAGCGCGATTTCTCTGCATGGCTTCATGGCCGAATATGGTCTGTTTCTAAGACTGTTTAAACCAAGGCACAAAAGAATCTCCCCTAGCTGGCTCCACAGCTGGCAAAATGGGAGAGACTAAGCCGGTGAAAGAAGCTGTTAATACAGACCAGAAAACGTTTAAGCTAAAAAAGGGAGCATGCCCACTGAAAGACAGAAAGTGGAAGTTTTATTTGGGTAAAGCGATGTTCGACTCTGCATGATTCCTACTTAGAAACTGCACACGCTTGCCTTCTCCAACTGCCAGGACATCAGTTTCTTAACACAGAGGAACCAAAATAGAGCGGGAAATAAGGTGCCTTCCGATCGTCTGTGCCCCAAAGCCGGCCTAAAAATGTCAGTGACTACGTGGCTGGACCGGGCAGCGTGGAAAAGAAGGGGTGATTATATACCTCTAAGCACAGGGGCACCCCTCAGCCACCCACTCCCAGCCCCCTCTCTCGAGGGGAATCTGAGGAATCCAGGTGGCACAGTGCTCTGCTGCTAATCAAAAGGCCGGTTGTGCCAAACCAGCAGGCATGCGACACAAAGTTGTGGCCGTCTTCTTGCATAAAGAGTGACAGTGCTGAAGCCCCGCCAGCCTGCAGGATTGCTCAGAGTTGGGATCCATTCATGAGCAATGGCTTCAGTTTGGTGTTTCGGGGTGGGGGAGGGAGGGGATCCTTTAGCAAACTGTTGTACCTTGCTATCAAGTTGGCATCCGCCCTCGTGACCCGTGGGGCAGAGTGAAACTACTCCAGGGCGTCGGGGGCAGTCATTTCTACAGAAGCAGTTCTGCACTCCTTTCTCTTGCAGAGCCATTCCGTGCGTTTACATGCCCCCCGCCCGCACCGCCCACCCCCACCCCCCACCCCCGGTTAGCGGCCTCGTGCTTCCTTGGACTCCCGGCGACCAGGGCACCTGAGTAATATACACGTCAAGCCACAGAGAAAGGCACTTGTAGAAAAAAGAGGTCTTGGGTTTTCCAGTCCCTTTGCAGTGCTTGTGGCTCACCTTTCTCTCCAATCAGATCGCGTCGAAAACCTTTACCCTCAGTCCCCCAGTGCTAATCCTCCCATCAGACAAACACTGTCGGAAAATGCAGCTTCTCCATCAAACGCTTCTCATATTGATCTCTTGTAGGGCAGACACTCTGTGACCACATTGATCCGCCCTTATATATAATCCCAGGAAAAACATACCTTTGTCTTTTATTTCTCACCCTGACCCCTATTTCTCTGTGTCTATAGGAGGAGTCAGAGCCAACCCGATGACCAGGAGCTTGGTTTGTGCTTTATAGCTAGCTGATCCGGAGCCCCAGACGAGGCACCGGGCGGCTAAGTGCAAAGACGGTGGGTCCAACCTGTCTAAGGGAAAAAGAGGAGACTGTTCCACTTAAGATTTGTGTCTCAGAAACACATCAGATGGCAGTTTTCTTTTGGTGTTTTTGACTTTTGTTTGTTTGTTTATACCTTGTCAATAACTTCACTACAACAAGTAAACAAAGAAACCTGCTGTTATCAAGTTAATTTCGAGTAGCTGCCCACTAAAATGTGTCAACGGAACTCTGGTGGGCTGTCAGGCAAGTTGGACTGTTAACTGATAAGTCTGAGGTTCAAATCTACCAGCTGCTCATCAGGACCAAAATGAGGCCACCTGTTCTCGTAAAGAATGACAGCCTTGGGAATCTGATAGAGCAGGGGTTCTCCTCCCTCCTAATGCCATGACCCTTTCATACAATCCCGCATGCTGTGGTGACCCCCCCACCGCAACATTATTTTTGCTGCTACTTCATCGCTGTAATCTTGCTAGTGCTATGAATCATAATGTATGTATCTGATATGCAGGATGTGTTTTCATTGTTACAAATTGACCATAATTAAAGCATTGTGATTAATCACAAGACAACATGTCATTATATCTGGTGACATACTTATGTGTTTTACGATGATTTATGTGACCCCTGTGAAAGAGTCATTGGACCCCTAAGGGGGTCATGGCCCATAGGTTAAGAACTGCTACTATAATGGGTCAATATGACTCGAACCTGATACTAGTGAGTTTGACTTGGGAGTTGGTGGTAGTGTGAGGTGGCAATAGAGGGCTCACTGCAGGACTGGTGCTTTTGATTCAAAGCCACCAGCCACTCTGAGGGAGAAAGATGAGGCTGTTGGCACACGTTAAGATTCACAGCCTCGGAAGCCCTGTTTAGGGTCACTCTGAGTCAGAGTCGACTCAGTGGCAGTGAGTTTATGGTGTATTTGGCTTGGATTTAAAGCCCCGCATGTGTAAGCTTGGAGTATCTGCAATATCCCTAGAATTTATCTAGCAAAGCATCGTGTCTTCACTAAAAGCTCTCTAGTGGGGTTTTAAGCATGTATTTCAAGGTGTTTTTTCTTTTTCTGAATACTTTTCCTCTTACTTAATGAGTTATAAACTAAACCCCCAAACTGTGTACTATATGTGTGTGCATGGTGTATACTTTCATATAGCTGTGCATTTATATATTAGACGGGTACATCCTACGCATAGGAAAACATGTAGGAGCATATACAAACATCTTTTTATCGTTTTCATTGTTAGTTTCCATCAAGTTAATTCTGACTCAAGGTGACACCAACAGTTGTAGAGCATAATGCCCACCCCCCAGTCATGTTTTCTTGGCTGTAATCTTAAAGGGCACAGACACCAGGACATCTCTCCTTTGGCTCCACTGGGTGGTAATTCACCAGGAACCCTGGTGGGCCTAGCAGATAAGATTTGACCTGTTAACTGATAAGTCTGCTCCAGTGTTTTCTTTGGGAATGAAATCTGGTCACTGTCATGTTGTATAGATCCAGGAAGATGGGGTATTCATCCATGAGACTGTCCATCCATTACACAGAGGCTCAGCCACTGGCTCAGGCCTTCAGGGGCATATGCAGCCTGGGACAGCTTGAGCATGGAAGAACTCTCAACCAAATCATGCCTGGGTGCTGTGTGTCGCACGGGTACAGACAGGTGTATAGCTCATATCCAAAGCAGTAGCAGGCCCAGGAGTTGCGATGGTCCACATGTCACTCCAGTGTACTTCTCAAGATGGTAAGGCAACATGTTCTGTCTACTTCACTTCCTTGGGAGCCATCACTAGCAGTTGTTCACCTCCCTCCGTTTAGAGACTTCCTCCAGAGATAGAGATGCTCTCAGTAGAGCCTCATGACTCGCTGGAAATTATTACAGAGGTCATGTAAATCTGCAGGGAAGTCCTTGCAGCATCCCACCCCCCAACCTCACCTCTACCCTTTCCCCCTCCACCACCCCAAAGTGACTCATGTGTTTTTCTCTGAGGAATGATTCTGTTCAGGGAACTTACTCTGCTGTTGCGGTCTCTGTGGGGAGCACTGAGATTGCTCTATGTGAGTAATGTGAATTCTGTAGGAGTGTTTTCTGAAGTTCCTGTCCCTGATAAAGTTTTCCAATTTGTCTCCTTCTCCCATCTGGGCATCATGGTACACAGAACAGATATGGGCAAAAGAAAGCATTCTCTCTGCGTGTCCATGCTTCCTGCCTTCTGCAGGTGCCTGTGTACTTTGACAGGACCTTCACATTACTTCCAAAACCTCTAGATAACTCTGTTCTTCACAAAACCCAGTCTACTGAAATTGCTTATCAAGTTGACTGGTCTCAGGAAAACCTTGAGTGTTACAGAATACACCTTGCTCCATAGCTATGACCTTTATAGAAAGTTTGTCAGGTCTTTCTTCCTCGGTGCTGCAGGAAGAGTTTGAGCTGCTACTCTGAGAAGATGGAGTTTAGCCATGACCTGATGTTGAATAGTCTCATCTTCCTTCTGGGATCTCATAGTGGAATCAGGAAAAACTAGGTTCAATTCTGGACCCCACCCCTTTTTGTTGTACAATCTTGGGCAAATGTTAAGCACCCTGAGTTTTCTAATCTGGGGAAGTTGGGCGAGAGGGAGAGTAATAATAAATGTTTGTGAGGATGTTTCTAAGGAGCGCTCGTAGGCTAGGAGGCTATGCATTGAGCTGCTGCCCTGCAGGTCAGCAGTCTAAATCACCAGGCATTTCCCCACCCCCACCCCCGCCCCGAGAAAGAGGAGCCTTTCCCTTGCCAGGAAGATGAACAGGCTGGGAAACCCACAGGGGCAGGCCCACCCAACTGATCAGCCTGCTCTGAAACAGACTTCTTTTGACAGCAGTGGGGTTTGAGTTCACAGTGGATATTTCTGCAGGCTAAGGGAAATAATGTCTGCAATGTGGTATCAACACATATAATAGATGCTGGCATGTGCTTAATTAAAAATCTACTATTTCAGTTTCTCAGTATATGAGGGAGATCCCAAAACTTTGTGGAAAATTCCCATGATCTTCCAGTAACCCCCTTATTTCTCCTTAGGCTATTGGAAGCCCTCTCTTCTGATACACATTTTCTCGTCTTAAGGTTTATATTTTGAATGAAGCCATGTGTCAATGATGCATTACTGTTACTATTGTTGTTTTGGTTTTGTTTTTTTTCCCAAAATATCAAGAATGCAAACACCTGACCAACAGAGTAGGGTCGTACTGGAGCACAGCAGAACAGGCTAACTTCCCATCACGCCGCAGCTTCATTTTCTGCTTTCACCTTTCTGCTTGCTTGGAGAGACATATTAAAAAAATGTTAATAAGCCCTAAATTTGAGAAGTAAGAATAGAAAAATGATAGACAGTGAGGAATATTGCTTAGGGCTCCGCTCCCCAACAATTATTATTCCTGAATATTTAAATTCTATTTCTATCCACCTATTTAATTGAGGAATATATTACCATAGCTATGTCACCCACTGGGCCACTCTGAACCCAGATAAAACCTAGATGTGCTTCTATAAACAAGCAGGACACAAATGCTACTAGTGGCACGTGGCTGGCAGATAAAGCATTTGTCAGAGGAAAGGGACATTTTCTTTGAACATAGGGAAGTACACGTGTTTAGTTCACAGCTGGAGAGTGTGCTGGTGAACTCCAGAGGGGGATGATTTGTTTGGGTCAGGGCACTTTGGAGAACAAGAAAAAGAAAAGATTATTAGGAAAGTCAAGGCATTAGACACTCTGCCATTAGGAAAGATTGGGAAAGCCTTACCTTTGGAATGAGCCCCTCATACGATGCCTTTGATACACCCTTAGTTGAAAAGGAATCCACTAAGGATGTATTGATTCTAAGATTGTGCTGGGGGAATGAGATTGATATGGGCATATTCAAAAATGGTCAAATCAATGGCACAGTGGATAAGCAGCAGCTGGATTTGAAGGGAAGAGTAGGAAGTAGCAGCTGGCCTGGTGGAAGAATTTCTGGGAGAGGTAAGTAGGGCTTAGAACCAACTGCGGAGGAAAGCTAGAAACACCAGGGATGTATCAGACACTGGGAGATAGTTGAGGAAGAAGAATGGAAGGGAGAACAGGTAGCCAAATTAGCAGTGACAAAAACTATCTTCCTTTTATTATTGCCATAACCATGGACCACAGAAGAGTTGCCCTTGAAGAGCTGGAGCCTTATAATTCTGAGACCAGAAGTCCAAATCAGCCTGATTCTTTCTTTGGGCTCTAACAAAAGAACAAGTCCACATCTCTTTCCTTGTTTCTGGTGCTTGCCAGCAGTCCCTGGAGATCGTTTGCTGTTTACAGGTGCATCTGCCTCCATCAGCGCATGATGATGTCTGTCTTCCACCCTTCTGACCCTGCCTGACCCTGTTCGTAAGAAGCACCATCCAAAGGGATTCAAAGTAGGACGCAGGCTACTCTGGCATGATTTAACTGATAGCATCTGCCAAGCAAAATCCCCGTTTCCCCTCATAAGGCCACATTCACCAAAATCACAATTCCACCCACAGTGAGCTCAAAACTCACAGCAGCAGAGTGGGGAAGCTGCTGCTCTTATAAAGCAGTCTAGTCGCAGAAGTACCAGAGAACAGGTCTACCCGTGAGTCTGAACCGACACAATAGCAGTGGGTTCAGTTTGGTCATGGAAAAGGAAAACTGTCCTTCAGAAACCAGAAAGCTAGAAGCAGAGCTCCTGTTGTCTCTATTCATGCCACCAGCACCTCTCATCTGAAGCCACAGAAGTCGCCTGTCCAAACCTACTTACTTTTGACAATCCCCTAACACGCTCTCCTGGATTCAACTGGAACATTTTCAGGTGATAACCCACTTCCTCGATTCTTTAGGTAAAGTTCGAACTCCTCTGAAGGCCTGTATAACTTAAACTCTTTTCCACCTCTCCAGGGTCACAACATGCCAGCACTGTTGCTTCTGGGTCCCATCAGAGTGGCAGGCTTTCTCTTTCCAGAAAGCACAACGATCTGCTCCATCCCGGGGTCATTGTATGTACTGCTGACGCAGCTTCGTTCTCTCCTTCTGGTTTCTCTCTGCAACCTCCAGATCTTACCACAACTCTAATCCCTCATCTCCCCTGCTAGGCCAATTCTCCCATTTATATTCTCTAGCTGCATATAAACATCCATTTCAAAACACTTGCCACAATTCATTTGGGTGTATGTGTGATTATTTGATAAATATTTTTTCTTCTCAAAATTGAGAGGCATCCCAGGGTTTTGGGGTTCTATACCTTTTCCATCCATTCTCCGGAATCCAAAAGTTCCAAAACTACATGGAAGTTGTGACTCTATCAGAAGTTTCTATGAATATGGCATATCTATGAGCCCCCAATAAAATAATTTTTAAAAAAGATGGCATAATGACTTTCAAGTTTCCTGTGACATCTCTGGAATTCTCCTCTGCAGTTGTCTTTCAAGGCCCTAGTGTGGCTTGAGTAACCCATTTCCTTCACAGGGAAAACTTTTATTCTCATTCTCTTCTTGTTCATGCTGTCAGAAAGGTGACTACCATCAAGAGTCATAAGTGAAACTGCTTATAGAAACCTAACAGAAAGGACTCTACTCTGGTTTTCCACATTCCTCTATTAAATACCAAATTGAAGAATTATGGGTGGTAATAAAGGAATGGAATCTCTACTCACTGTTAATCATGACATCACACTGACAATTGTGTAACCGTTAAATGAAGGAACCCTGGTGGTGCTGCCAGAGAAGCTCTGGGGTGGTAAACACAAGGTTGATTGTTCAAACCCACCAGTCTCTCTTTGGGAGAAAGATGAGACTGTCTGCTCCAGTAAAGATTTGCAACGTCTTAGAAGTCCTCTATGGGCTCTCTATGAGTTAGAATACACTCGAGGGCACTGCGTCCTATCCATTCGGTTTGGTTGAGACCATAATAAGTGTCGGCATGAAGAAATATGTACTTGGTGTTGTTAGGTAGAGCCTTATTTCACTCCACATTCCCCAGTTTGATGACTCGGCATCCACCCCACCACCACCCAGAGTGTGTGAGAAGTGTCACTTGATCCCTGGAGTCCTGAACTTCCTTGTTCTTACAACCTCCCCCTTAAAGCATCCTCGCATGAAGTAGGAACCATTCTAAATGGCATCCCCTGTAATGAACGGAAATATGTGTCCCCTTTAACTGAACAGCTCTTAGAAGCAATTAGCATTTAGGGAATTTCTTGTTTAGAAATAATGTCTGCATCAAATTACCCATTATAGACTAATTCGGAACTGGAAGATAGATGCTTCCCCCCCCCCTCCTTTCCTGTGTTAGCACCTGCAAGCATTTGTGGCTGTGGGGCTAATAGCAACATTCTCATTAGTCATCATACTTCCATCGCCATGCGAGTGCTGGGTAAATAGAGACCCCTGTAACACGTGAGTGTTTTCTGAGCATGGCGAACATGTGCCTTTCAAATGTTGCTATTTACCTGTCATTTCAGATCTGAAGGTTAAGTGTACTTCTCGGGCTATAGTTAATTACCTCATTGACTTCAATATCTCTCTGCTTTTTGGCCATTGCCTGGGGAATGAAGAATGAGGCGATATGATGTGTCATAAATATGTTTCCTCATGTCAGAATAGGCAAGTGGATACTTGTGGCTGACTGACCGCGGCCAGAAGAAAACCCAAATTCCTTTGGATTAGTTTAAGGATGGAGGGAAGAGAGGGGAGAGAGAGAAAGATTTATGTTTTTGAGACTCTACCAAAGTCACCGGTTCTGGAGTGGAGGCCTTCTGGCCACCACAGAGTGCTGGCGCCAGTTAGGCAATTCCAATACTACGAATACACACTTCTTTCTGGGAAGGCTGGGAGAAGGCTTCCACTCCTGCTGATCCCACAAGCCACAAAATGAAATGCCATCTGGTCCAGCACCATCTTCACCATTGCTGATACTGTCAAGTTCACTGTTGGGGATCACTGGATATGGGGTTCTTTTCCACCCATGGAACCCATATTCCCACATTCTGACAGACAGTATTCTACAGGTACTTTTTAACTTACTTGGGACAACAGATCACTGAACCTTTCTTGCTAGCCTATCTTAATGTGGAAGCTCTGTTGAAACCTAGCCACCATGGGTGACCCGACTGGTATTTGAAATGTCAATGCCAGCCGTAGCTTCCAGCATCGTAGTAACATGCAAGCCCCCAGAGTAAAACAAGCTGACAGACGAGCTCTAGGCTAGATGTCCAAAGAGTGATAGTTTCCAGAACAATGCAAATTACAAGATTTATTTCATTCACTCATGCTAGTGGCCCAATTTACAATGTGCAGAGTGAGTTGACACTTGAAAGAGTTCAGTAAAAAGACCAAGTGGATTCAGCCAGAAAATGGGAGAGCTGGGATTCAGAGGCAGACACGTTAAGTCCGAGGCCAGAGTCTTACCCCCCACAATCACTGGGAGGTCAGTCGCACTGTCATCTCCAGCCGCGGGCTCCAGTTCCAGAGTCCGAGCTCCAGCAGCCTTCTATCACTTCACGCTTCCCCCTCGCCTTTGAAGAGGCCTTTGTGAAATCACAAAGAAACCCCTGCCAGCCACCTCCTCCACAGTCAGAGGAGCCCCCAGCAGAGAGGAGCTGACAGTGGGTTAGGATGGCACAGGCATGTTTGATGAGAGAGAGGAGGACAAGCGCGCCCTACTGAGTCCAAGCAAACACGGTGCCGGCCACCCAGTCCCTCACCTGAGCACAGGAGGGCAGAACAGGAAGACCCTCCATGGGGGGCACTGACTAAGGCTGGCATCGACATGGAGGTGGGGGGTCCAGGTGTGGGGAGGAGGACACAGTGAGATCACACTAGATTGCCGACATGGCACTTTTGCCTAGGGCCGGCCCTGCTTCAAAGTGAAACTTCCACAGGAAAGCTAAATCCAGGAAAGAAAAGCCAAACAGAACAAATTCCCATTTAGTCAGCTTTTACTGTCCTCTGAGGCTCTCTGTTTATGCTAGATCTTAATTATGCTGCTTGTCAAAGACATACTAAACTCCACTGTGGTGGAGGGAGCTATTTTATCTTTTTATCTTTACAGTCAGAAAAGGACTTAGTATGCTGAACCCTACCCTTGACGAGCTTCAAACCCAGAATAAAAGAGCATTCTCTCCTTCCCCATTGCTCTCCTTTGGAGCGGCCGCCCCTGAACACCTAATGAGGAGGCTTTGCCGCAGAGGAGAGGCGGTCTTCTTCCTTCTCCTCACTGCCTGCCACCTTCACTTCCCTCTCCTGGCCCCCTATAGGTCAGGAGGAACAGCCCCTGGGTGCTTCCAAAGCTGTACTCTTTATTTGAGTAGAAACCTACCCCTGGGAGCAGCTGGTGGATTCGAACTGCTGACCTTGGTATTAACAGGTGAACTTTTAACCCACTATACCAAAGTCCAAGGGGCTAATGGGCCCTCCTGCCCCAACCCCAGTCATGCCCTTGCTGCCCTAGTCCCATGCCCTTGCCCTATATCCCAACAATTTAGAGGAATACTTGACCCTAAGTCTTCAGTAGAGCAAGTGTGGGGGACACTCTTCTACAGATACTGGGGAAAGAGGGGATGATTAGAGATTGCAGATCTCTAGCCCCTGTTAGCCATGAGAAGTTCCAGTTCACCCAGAAGACAGCCCTGGTGACCTTTCCCACAAAACCCGCCACTGGAAACCCTCAGGAGCACACAGTTCTATTCGGAACCCCAATGGCTGGGAATCAACTCCACGCCCATCACCTCTCTCTGGACAGTTTAGATTCCTTGAACAACACGGGAGCAGGCAGACAGCCGTGCTCTTCCCTCCCTAATCAGACCCTCTGATCGACTCTAGGAGAGCATCTTGGTTTGGTATTTTTATCATCTTATTTTCATTGTATCTATTTTTGCCTTCGCTCTCTACTTCTGGTAGTTGATAAGTGTTTCGCATTTCTTGTGGTCACTTACAACTTTCTTTTTAAATTAATGTGGCTAGTCCTTGGGGGAAGAGCGATTCTAGTGCAAGAAAAAAAAAAGTAGCATGATCAAATAAGACCTGGGAGGGGTCGAGGAAAGGAGAGGCTTGCCTGATAGGTGATAGGCCTGTGTGTGGACTGAGAGGTGTGGCCTGTCCACCTTTCAGGCAGTCTTGCAACTATTGACAGTCTTATAGAACTGATAGGTGGATATAGCCAGATGCCTGCAAAGGCAGAATACAAAGGGAGTGTTTGGGGAGGGGGGGCGGTGACCATATCCTTGGGGTAGGACATCCTGTTTAGTAAACTAGAGGAACAGCAAATACTCGGAAGATCTTCAAGGGAGCAGCAGATCAAGGGCTACAACCATAGACTCAAGTATAGAAACAGTTGTGAGGATGGTATAGGACAGAGCTGTGTTTCATTCTGTTGGACATAGGGTGGCTACAAGTCAGAACTGACCCGTTGAAAGCTAGCTGCACAGCAATATGTCCATCCTCAGTCCACAATAATAGTGGTGGTGTAACAGCAATAAAATCTACAATGATAGTGGTGGTTTAATGGTGATCCGACTCATGGGGAAATACTGACTTTGTTTTTCTTGAACAAAATAGAGGAGCCTGGGCTTTCAACCCAGGGATTTGGTTTCAGTAGGTCTTGCATTGTGATCTTTAGCCAAAAAAACAAAACAACAACAACAACAACAAAAAAAAAAAACCCAGTAGCTACTATTCCAATTCCAAGGATGCACTATGGCCCCATGACTGTGTGTTAGGATAGAACGGGGTTCCATGGTTTGCAAGGATTGTTATTCTAAGAAGTTACTTGGCAGATCTTTCTTCTGATGCACTTCTGGAGGAATTCAATTCCCAGCTTTTCAACTAGTAGCCACATGTTTAACCAGGTGCCCTATCCAGGGACTCCTACCCGGGTCCTCACTCACTATCATGGAATTTATTCCAAGCTACAGCCACCTTATGGGAGAGTGTAAACCTGCTCCTGGAGAGACAGGAGCTCTTGCTAGTAATGGGCAGCCTCACCTTTCTCCGTGAGGGCACCTGGAGGGTTTGACCACTGCTGTTGGCCACCTATTGCCACCAGGACTCCTTTGGCATCTGTACTTTAATCACTGTTCCAGTGAGGAGTCTTACAGGCACACTCCCTCCAGAGAATTACACTCTTTGAAGATGGTCCAGCTCAACACCCAATATCATCAAAATGTACTGCTTCCAGTGCATACAAAGTTATCTGGTGAAAATGCCTCATTCCAATATAAGGTTTGATTAACGTAAAATTATATGTCCAAAAATGTTCCCAAATATACAATCCAAAGTTCACCAAACAGCGAGGTGGTGTGTCCACCCCTTTGGTTTCTCTACTTTCTGAGTCTTGTCTGCATGATGAAGAATAATATATCATCTGGCATATCATCAGGGATATTGTTGAATTAATGATACTGTGATACTGTATCAGGATGAAACATCTGGCCATGATCCTTATTATCTGTTCACTAGGTGTGTGGTTCAAAGAAGTGATCAAAGTAATCCCTTCACAAATCACTCGAAAGAATGCCGTAGAACTCCCCCAGTTCCTGTTAGAGGCAAGTTGTGAGTGAGGCTCTCTGGCCCAGATCAGAGGAGTACCGTGCATCCCTCTGGTAGGCATCTGCCAGCCCCTCTTTTCACCAAGCCCAATGATCCTGTTTACTGTTGCTCTCTGAGAGAGTCCACAGGGTTTGTCATGGAACACCCCAGTCCAGAGTGTGAGATGATTCATTTCTAATCACTGACATTATCCGGGTGGCTCGCTCCAGCCTGGCTTCTGCACAGTTCCCTTTCAGCATAGCCGTTTCATAACTAGCAGCATCATGCCATACCCAGAGTCTTGTGAAAATATTTTCAACAGTTAACAAGCAGAGCCTGCAGTTATAATATGCTCATTAGGCCGCCTGTTAGTTTTCAAGTCTTGCAGCACTCATAATCTGCTACTTGATTTCCATTGAATCTCACTTCTGTCGGGCATCAGCAGAGGAGCGATGGCAGCCCCGGGGGCTTTGCCAAGGACTGCTATCTTCAAGCGTTTCACTTGGCTGTTCTCGCTGTAAAATAACGCACCTACCTGGTTTGCCTCTCTGGTCATTCTTCGTCTGAGGGTCTCTTGATCCCCTGGCAAACAAATTCCTTCATGAATCTAATTGATTTGGAAGGACACTCTGAAGGATAGACCGGGATTCCAAGTAGAGGAATAAGCTAAGTTCTGACACTTTCTGCCTAGACCTGGGGCTTTGCAATCTAGAGTTGATTACAGAGTCTTTTGTGCTCTTGCTTCTGTGTCTCAGAGCTACTGACTTTAAAAAGAATCCTCTCATTCTAGATGTCCAGTTTTCAGAGAAAATACAGTACTTAATGTTTCATAGTCTTAGTAAGACCGGTGTTTGGAGGACATAGTCTCTGGCATCAGTTTCCATGGGTCCCAGTGCTGTGGAAGTGGTTGCCATTGTTTGGTTTGGTTTCCTGGTGGCTAACTGTGAAGAACCCAAGCAAATGAAGCCATTACATGGAGTTGATTCCAACAAAGAGTAAACCCATGAGTTGCAGGGTAGAATGAATCTGTGCTTCCCAAAGTGGTTGATGTCACCCCCTGGGGCCCTGGAATGATCCAGAGTGAGCTGCAAGAGTAGTCTGCACTTGATTCCCAATGGTGGGTTCCAGGACAAGTGTTTCATTACCAGGCAAGTGCTGAGAAATTTTTTTTTCTTTCTGAAAAAAGGTTAGCAGGCCAAATAAGTTCGGCAGTCTACATATGGTGCTCTTGGATGTCATCATTTTGCAATTGCAATTTTGCAATCATTTTGCAATCAGATCACTGGTCCTTTCTTCTTCCATGCATATGGATGGATTTGAACAGCCAACCTTTATTTATTTGAGCAAAAGCCTTTTGCCCAACCTAGGGTCCTGTTGTGAGGGACAATGTCTTAGTATTTTCTGTTTATTCCTCATATGACATCAGTATGATATTGCTAGATTATTTGGGGCAAGGTATTATTACTCAGACAAAGAAAAACCTCCTTTTATTCCCTAAAAGGACTAACAGTTAGTGGGGAATGCCAACATTCGGAGCAGATAAATACAAAGGGAGCAGGCTGCGTCACATTAATTAAGCTATGAATAGACACCTATGGGATGCAGAGAGGGGAACTAAGGGGAAGGCATTCATGGAGAAGGACAGCCTAGGGATCCTCTCTATGGGGACAGCTGGGATTAAAACCTTGGCTCAGAAAGCAGAGAATGGGGCAAGAGTAAAGTAAGGCAGGTTAAAAAATCATGAATACTGGCTCATATTTGAATTGCATTTCTATAGATTGATAGGGGCATGAGACCTGCATGCGTTGGCCTCATGGGTTGAGGTGGGGCTAACACATAGGAAATGGATGAGGGTGAAGAAACTGGATAGACTCTGATAGGTCAACTGGGGAAGACTTCATTATGTGAAACCCATGGACCCCATTGAGGAGAATCAAGACTAATCATATCTTCCCACTTAGCATGTTTCCTCTAATACATGGCTTGACCCTTCCATGACAACAACTTTTCTTCTGAGTTCCTGGGAGCATTAAAGGTTGTGCTACTATGGAGTGGCCTAGCTAAGAACTTAGGATGTGTTTTATAGACTATTTATTTAGGCATCATCCCTTGCATCTCTTGAATTCCTTAAAATGCAACATCTTCTCAGAAGGAATGAACTCAATGCTAGAGCTGAAATGTGTATCCAACCTCCTTAGGCGTGTCAGAATATTTTGTCCAGGGGTTCCCAAGATGTGCCTTACTGCTTGAGATAATTAAATCATTTATAAACTGGGTGGTATATACATGTTTTGAAGTACTTAGTGGTAGGTTTCTTTATTGCATTTTCTGATCCTTTAAATGGATTTTTATCCTTAGCTTTGATCAGAGTGGCTGTACACTCACATTGGTTATAATAAGTGTAGAAGCATTGTACTGTACGTAAGGTTGCCTAAATAAGAAAGAGATCATTCAGGAAGACTTCATTCAAAAGACATCATGCCAACCTTCATTCTTTCATTATGACATTACCAATTACACCTTGGATGCCAAATATTCACTTGAGTACTTGAGTGAGTCATGAAAATGATGACTTTATTTCTTGTGGACTATCAAGTCCATTTTGATCCTTAGGACCCTATACAGCAAAGTAGAGTTACCAAAGAGGGTTCCTGTGTTAATCTGAGTAGACTAGAGAAACAAATTCATAAGCATACATGTGTATATAAGAGAGAATTTTATACAAAGGGAAATAATAAATTAAGAAAACATCCCAGCCCACTCCATATCAAATTCATACGTCTGATATTAGCCTATATGTCCGACAGCAATCTACAAAGTCCTTCAGATTCACAAAACACATGAAATGACACCAAATGCAGGATGATCAAAAGCCAGTGGGTAGAAGGTATGTAGATCCAGTGGTGTTGTAAGCATCTCAACACTGACAGGACTCTCCATGTGGCTCCTCTAGGTCTGCATTTCTTGCTGCATCAGGATAGGTCTATATGACTTCTCCTCAGGAATGTGTCTTCTTTGTCGAGCCTCACAGACAGAGAATGTTGTCGTAGAAAGTCTCCAAGAAAGTGAACCAAAAGAGATAGTGTCTCCATCTCAAAGAAAGAATTACCACATTTCCCAGAATTCTCAGGAGAAGGCCATGTCCACACAGTGGTCTCATTGGCTGTCTCCAGATTGGTAGGCTAGACTTCACCCCTACCCTCTTAATCCTCAAATTGACACCAGATTAAGTGACTGTCACGGGTCCCAAATGTAAATTGATAAGGATCGTAATAATCCAACTTCAGTGCAAATAAGCTAACCAGCGTCAGCTCAAATCTAATCCCACTATGTAGCAGTCAGACATACCTTACTCTCCTTTTTCCTAATCTTATGACGGTCATACCTCCAAGAGCACCTTCTCCATCACCTCTCGTTTTAGTCATTGTGAGAGCTACACAAAACTCACAGGTCTCACCAATGAGTATGTGGTTCATTATGGAAGCAATGGACACAACTTGAGATCAGGATGCACAAGGTACAACTCAGGCTCAGGCTCAGGCAGCACATAGGCATATGTCTCCTTTCTTCAGTTCAGGACACCTCTCTCAGCTCCTCCCAGAAGACAGGCTTCTGCTCAGTCACTAAGAGCATAGGCTTTTTCCACCTTTCCCCTCCCCCTTCCACCCCCTCCTCCCGGCCCCAACTAGGACAGGCCCTTCTTCCTCTTGGCCCTGCCAGCTGCCACCACCCACTTTCCACTTGGCCTCTGAGTCCTATCAAGGCCCTGTAATTACCAATTCTGCCACTGGACTCCATCCTCACCTGTTAATATCTTCAGTTTGTAGCCTAGGACCCATATTTCAGTTATTTTTGGTGTGTTGCTTCCTCTCTGCTTCTTTCCGCTCTCTTCCTTCTGCCTTTTTCTGGTGATTCTCCTCCTTAGTCTTTCAGTCTCAAAAATATCCTCTGTGATGCGGACAGCTCCAATACACCATCCTGCAGTTAATTCCAAGACATGGTACTCCCACCAAGGCCACAAGTTGACCAATCCTCCCACAGTAGATCAAATGCACTTAATTTTCCTAGTAGGATACAATTCATCTCATTTGCATCACCTATGAACCAACTCCTTCAAGGAACATTCCTCCAGTCCAAACCAAAACCCAACTCACTTCATTCCAATCAGCATCTACTCTTGGAGACCCTATAGGATAGGATAGGGACCGGACCACCTTACAGGTATTAAAAACAAAGACCTGTCTGTCTTCTTGAGTTGGCTGGGAGTTTGAAACTGCTGACCTTATGGTTATCAGTCCAACTCATGACCAATATGGTAGCAGGGCCTCTTTCTGCCATCTTTGGTAGAGACAAAGAAAGTATCAAGCCACTCTGTTTATCACTCACTCAGGAAATGTCATTCAGCTAGGACAAACCCTTCAGAAGGAAATACTAAGACAAAGAAAACACCACAGGGGGTTTGAGGTGGAGCACAATCCATTTTACCTAAGAACCAAGACAAAAGATGGCCTTAAGGCATCCATTCCACCAGAAAATGGTGGGAATCTTCTCCAGAAACGGATGGCCATGTCTTTCTGCCCCAGAGTAGCTGGGAAGTTCCAGCTGCTCACCTTTCAGTTAGAAGCTGAGTGCTTAACCTTCATATCACTGGAGCTCCTTGACAACATGTATGCCCTGCAGGTTCAAAGGGAATAAAGAAAGTGCTTGAAGGAAAGGTTGTCAAATGCAGGTGAACACCTGAGTGCAAAAAATGCCTGCTGCAGGCAGCAGGCGAAATGCCTCGACACAGCAATGTGATGTTGTCAATCAAAAGTGTCCTGTCACTTCTCTGAGGTTGTAAAAGTCTTCAATCCTACACATGAAGGTCAGATCAGCCTGTCTAGGTTGGATTTTCCTTATCTCTTATCTACAGGGTTGGTCATCTACTGGGAAGAGGGTTAGCCCATTTCCCTTCCCCTATTGTCTGGCACCTTCAAATTTGACCAGCCATGTATTCCCACCCACCCAAAGAACCTTGACATTTTAATACACTCAGATCTAGCTACCTTATCCTACTTGCATTCTGTGATTCTTTAGATAGGTCAAACAAACACTTCAGGTAGGGTTTGGTAACTGGAAGATTAAGAAGATGTTGAGGTCATGTCATTAGTTGATGGAACCCAGCAGAAAAAGACCAAGTGTACCAGAGTAGTGGCCAATTTCTCACTCTCCCCTCCTCTATTTTTCCAGGATCAGCTCTTCTTCCTCTGTCCACAGCAGACCAAGAGTCAGGACACACATACATACAGGGTTCTTGATGTTGTATAATAGGACACAAAAGAGAGATGGTGGGGTAAGGAAGCTATGTTTTTTTTCAGAGCAGAGGCATAAGTATTTGTGATTTATAGGACAGGCCTCATGCTCTCATCTTCCCTCTCCCTCCATCTCCCGCCTTCTCCTCTCTTGCTTTGAGTTATTTATTTCTAGTACCCACGGTTCTTTGGTATGGAAGGAAAAACTTCCATACCAAAAAGAAGAAAAAACTAAGTGTACAGTGTGATGATTTTTGTAAATATATACACTTGTGCAATCACCATTAACAGTCAGCTTTAGAACACCTCCCTCCTGTCAGAACTCTCCTTCATATCCACGACACTTGTGTACAATTAACAAACACGCCCCTCTAGGAAATTGGCTGATAGATTGTTGTGCTTGAAAACCAAGAAAGCAGGATTTATCATCTCTTATTCTCAAAATATGTACGGTATTTAGAATTATTTTCCTACTTTATGATAAAAAGTGTGGCAAGATAAGAAACAGAGAGCTAGACTAGCTGGCTTCTTTTTGTCTAACAAAAGGTTTCTAGAATCTTTGGTGAAAGTTTACAGAGAAGATTTTAGCAATCTGTAAAAAATTACTTAGTAACATTAGTTAGATTTTTCACAAATGTCAGCATTCTTATTCCATGGTGGTTTTTCCCTTTCCATTGCTCTAGTTTCCCTCTCCCCTTATCTTCTCCTCTTTGCTATAGAGTATTTGTGAACATATTGATCTCATCTCATATAAATGGAGATGCATACACACACAAACACAACTCACTGCCATCAAGTCCATTTCAAATCATCCTGGCCCTTTAAGATGGGGCAGAACTGCCTCTGTGGGTTTCCAAGGCTGTAATTTATACAGAAGTAGAAAGCCTCTTCTTTCTTGCACAGTGTGGCTGGTTTTGAACTTCTGACCTTGAGGTTGTTAGCACAATGAGTAACCCATGCCACCAAGATTTTGTAAATATATATATATATATATATATATATATACACACACACACATACACACACAGAACTGTATATACACATGCATGCATATGTACTTGCAACAACATATTGAATGCATATGTATTTATGTGTATATATGTATGTATGAGAGGGCATACATATGAATATATATATAGTCTATTGTTATGGTTGAGAGTAGTCATAGCAAAATATACACTAACTCAACAGTTTCTGTACATATGCTCAGTGACATTGACCCCCTCCTTCACATGATATAGCTATTGCACTCTTGTTTTCTAAGTTTTTCCTTCCCCATAAACAGAAATTCATTGCTGCTTGTACTTCCCATCTCAGGATGGCAGCTGAATCCAAAATGAAGAGTTTGTAAAAGAGTGCAATGTTCCATGCAGTTCTTTTTCACAAGTTAAGTCAAACTGTTGTTTGGTTTTAAACTCCAGGAGGTGTTTTGGTTTAAATGTTACAGGTTATCTCAGAACTAGAGTTTCAAGAGTCTACCCAACCTTTGTGGCTCAAGATTGATTGAGAAGCTGAATTTTATTCTGCACTTTTCCCCTTTTGACCAAGAGCCCTCTAAGAATCTCTGGTCAAAACACTTAGTGATGAAGGAGGCAGTTGTTTATGTAGGCAGTCAACCACACGTTCCACACCTTCCCCCTATACCTGATTCTCTTCCTCTTTTGTTCCCAGAAAAGAGATGCCAAGTGTTGTGCCTTGGGTGGTTACTTATAAGCTTTTACAAGACCCAGAATGCATTTAAATAAGAGCAGAACAGAGGCATACTACACTTTTTAGGCGGATTAGCTGGGATGTCCAATGAAACGGACGCTAAATCCCAAGCCAATAAACCAAATCCATGAGTTTTTTTCTTGTACATAATCGTTCTCAACAACGAATCTCCCTCCCTTCCTCCCTTCCTCTCTTCCACTGTCCCTTCTTGCTGTCTTTGTAACTATGCCACACAGTTTTTCCCCATCAACATTTTACAGGCATGCAATTATTTTCACAAGAATCACAGTCATCACATGAACAACACTACTCTTTTTCAAAACGGACCTTTTGTAACTTTATGATGCAGCTTACAGAGCGGCTTCATTTCACCATACTCTGCCTTCAGGAACTGAAATTTGGAGCAGAAGATGTCATGAGCGACCATGGGAGGTGGGGGAGCGACTATTGTCATCTAGTCAAGTGTGACCTTCTAAATCCCTCATGGGTTGTAGAGCAGGACTCTGCTGCACATGCTTTTCGATGCTGTGATCTCCCAGGAGCCAACTTCCAAGCCTTTATTCCAGTGCACAGCTGGGTGGATTGAAACTGACTAGTATTACTCAACTGTGCAATTTTGTGTGCCCCCCAGGGCCTCTTTCAGGAGGAAGAATGACTCACATCTTGGGTTAGCTGAAACTCCCTGCCATCAAATCCATGCAGACCCACAGCAACCACGGCAGGGTAGAACTGTCCCTTGGGTTTCTGAGGCTGTGCCTCTTTATGGGAGTAGAAAGCCTGAGTCGTTGGTAGTTTCAAACTGCTGATCTTGCAGGTCATAGCTCAATGCTGAGGCACTGCAGTACCAGGGCTTCTTGAATTCTCGGGTTACCCAAGTCTTACACTGTAGTCATTGTACTTCGTTTGCCTATAAAGTGGGGTAGTAAGAGCAATAATCTCTGTCACTTGTTGGTCATATATTCTTTCATGTTCCCTGTTTGTGCATGCTCCATTTAAATGTCATCCTGCTTTCTTTGCCGGTAGACTAGAAACTGAGCCTCAGGGAAATCGATTTTCCCCCAAGTCACTCTATAATAGATGGCAACAACAAAGATGAAACAGGTCTGCCTGTCAGGCCAGCCTCTCTTTCCAGTACTCCATGCCATTCCACTTCCAGGTCCATAGATGAAGCATGAAGCAATCTGATGATCAGGTATGCCTCTATTGCTAGAAAAAGAGAAAGGAAGGGAGAAGACCTTCAAACACTGAAAAGGTATGAACTTAGGGCATAGGTAAGCCAATAGCACATTTAACAGCCACTCTACAGGGGTGGGAATAAAGATTTAAGGACAAGCTGCCCATGACTCACTCACTCAGAGGCTCTAGAAATTCCAAGACCTTACCCTTTGAGCTGAGTCTGTGTTTGAGACTGAGGAGGAGGTACCGGAGTTCTTGAACAAGCTGCTGCTTGATTCACCTTGGTGACTCTCCACCTGGGAATGAACTTACTTGCCCATTCCTCTGCGGTAATGGCTACAGAGGCACCATGCTGTGGCTGCTTGAATAAACATGGACTGCATCGTTCTCATCTGCAGTTTGGAGGTCATAAGAAAGGTCTTGTCTGAGTTGATCTCTGCTAGCTCATCAGGGGAACACTTATTACTGCTTACTATTTTTTCTGCATGTGTTTCATCTTCTTTCCTGGTAGTTCTCAGACATGATTGAGCACCACAGTCAGGGAACCCACTGGACCCGTGAGCATGTCAAGGGAAGAGTAAAGGCTCAGAACAAGAGGAATGCATACAGACTCAGAACTTTGACCTTGACCTTTATTTATTTTTGAGAATTCGATTGACACATCATCCACATATCATCTAATTCAATAGCGAAATCCTGTGAAGTAGAGTTGTACAATTGTTACGACAATTAATTTTAGGATC
This sequence comes from Nesogale talazaci, assembly GCA_004026705.1. Classification (NCBI taxonomy): domain Eukaryota; kingdom Metazoa; phylum Chordata; class Mammalia; order Afrosoricida; family Tenrecidae; genus Nesogale; species Nesogale talazaci. The sequence continues at coordinate 129,258 of PVJH01002185.1, read as the reverse complement.
TATTTTCTTATTCTCAATGTTATTTGTGTATTTTTTTTCAACTTTGGCAAAAAATATATGTAGCAAAACATTCTTCAAGTCAACAACTTCTCCATGTGTAATTCAGTGCCACTGCTTATATTCTTTGTGCGGTACAACCGTTGACATCCCTCTCTAAACGGTTACTACCATTAAAATCAATGCAATGCCCTCTATGCAAAAACCCTTCCTCCTTCACCCACAGTAATCATAGGTCAGATCCTTGATTTTTATATATCAGTCAGTATGATATCAAGAATGAAGCGAATTCTGAATTTTCAAAACATTGACAAAGTATGCCCATAGGAAATCTTTTCCTACAACTAGCATTGGGCTGAGAGTCCTGAGTGGTGTAGACGGTTAAAGACTCAGCTACTGTCTGAGAAGCTGACAGTTCCAACCCATCTACAGATAGAACTTTGCAGAAAGTTCTAGGGTTCTACTTTCAGAAGATCACAGCCTCTAAGCACCCTTAAAGCGTATTTCTAATCTCTAGCTCCTGGGGTCATCTTGAGTTGTCATCAACTCAATGGCAACTGGCTTAGCTTTTGACATGACATCAGGAAAGCTCTTAAGCATATTTTTGTTGACTGAACAAGGGAATGAATGAATACTCTGTTTGTCAAGTCAGTGCTAATATTATCTGCCTTCCTCAATACTGATCAATAACTTGATTAGTTTACAAATTTTAGTTCTATGGCTTGTTTGTTTTGTTTCCCTCTGTCTCTTCTCAGTGCTGAGAAAATTATCACCAAATTTGTTTAAAATTTTGTTTCCTGAAAGATGTGGTACCCATCTAGTGGGGCAAGTCAGTAAAGAATACTAACCAGGAACTGATGTTTTAAAGTTTCAAAAGTTCAGACAGCCTAGAAATCTGAGGAAAAAAACCAATCCCTATATTTTGCAAGTTTATTTTGTTGTACTACAGTGAATAATTGTCCTGAGGGAGCTAGATGGCATCAGAGAGTATTAATCTTAGATTTTCATTTCCTGTAAAATAACTTTCCACTTATTACATTCAGTGAGAATACTTTGGGTTTCAGGAAATATGCATATTTCATCATAGAGAGTCCTAAGTGTGCATCCCAAATGTCTCTGAAATTTGGGATTTAAGAGGGGCAGGTGCAGGCAGTTGGGTAAACCAGAGGATGCCAGGCGAGACTGTGAGAACACAGGAGGTAGAAGAAGGACAGTCTCCCGTCATCAGCACAGCTGGTATGCTGTGGACTAATTTTAGGCTCATTGAGCTTTTAAAATGTTGCCAAAGGAAAATGTTACAAATCAAAACAACAGCAATGATCATGGCGGACTAAATGTGTATCCAGCCCTTGACAATGGTCCAGGCATCATACTGGGCTCATTCACCATCAAGGTACTTGTTGACTCTTTGCAAGAACCCAGGAGATGGCACAGAGTAATACAAGAGAGAGCTGCTCAATTCAGACATAGTTAATAGCAGGAAAGGCTTTTTGCTCATGGAACTGAAAAGCAATCCCCAGGGTGGGGTAGGAGTGGGGTGCAGGAGGCAACAGATATGTTGGATTTCAAGCATCTTTGGCTTCTCGTTTGTGGTCCTAGGGACTTCAACACTTCCAATTTCAAATTCCCATCCTCTTCATATGAAGTCCAGGGAAAAGGAAGATTCTTTCACACCATTTACAAAAAAAGTTCTGTGTTCCATGAGGGTCATCCACTCAGTCCTGAACCAATTTTTCTGTCATGGAGATGAAATAGACCCACTGACCAGACCTAGGGATGGAGTTATGGGTTTTGCCTTCCACATGCCTTCCCCCTTCCTCCCCCACCCCCCGCCCCAAGCAAGGAGGGGAGCTTACCAAGAAAATCAGCCGTCCATCAAGTTATTTGTGGTTGTAATTAGAAAGAAGAAAGCATGCAAGGACTTATAAAAAGACGATGTAGAGTAACTCACACACCAAGTTCCTTTTGTTTTTATTTGACGTGATAAATACCCAGTCCAGGAGGAATTAATGGAAGATTGCATATAGCATTCTAGTTTGCTAAGAGACGGAACTTAAAAATATAGCATGCGTGCCTTAGAAAAGGGTCAGGATCATGGCAAGGTCTTTTCTTGCTGGAGAAGAGATTCTCTATGTGACTCTGCCTGCACATTTCCCACCAGGAAGGCAGTTTCTGCCTCAAGAAAGCCTCCAAGACCAGTACTTCCCCAGTTACACAGGGCATTCAAGTTGCCCGGGAGTCATTCTAATCCTGATGCCCAGACCAGGCCCTGTACCAACACTTGGAGTTGCTTACAGAGGGACCTGGCATCAGTATTTCCAACGATCTCCATAGGATCCCAAGCATCCCATAGGATATCAATCTTTCTAAAGGCACTGTCCTGGAATTTAAGGAACTCTGGCGGCATAGTGGGTTACACATTAGGCCACTAACCTCAAAGTCAGCTGTTCAAAATCAGTATCTGCTCCCTGGGAGAAAAATCAGGCTCTCTACTCCCATCAAGAGTTGCAGTCTCAGAAACCTGTAGGGACTCTTCTACCCTACCCCAGAGGGCCCCTCTGAGTTGGAATGAACTTGATGGCAGGGAGCTTTGAATCTTGTGGCTCTGCAGGAACCTCCAACAGTACTGCTGTGAATGTTATCTTCTAGCCCTTCCGGTTTTACCTGATTAAATTCACATTGCACACTCGCTACTAGGAAGTATTATTGGCAGACTATAGTACAAAGGCTGAGATGGAGAAGCCTGGGCCCATGCCCAGACTTTTATGTTAATAGCTAGATGGTCTTAAGCAGGTCACTTACTCTTTGTAAGGTTCTGTTTCCTCATCTGTGAGCAGACTGGTAACCTCTCCCACAAGGAATTTCAGTGAATAAATATGAATCCTCTCAGGCATAGCAAATGCTAAGCAATAATTAGGACCTCTTGTCCTGTTTCCCCTTACAGCCTTCCTTGGTTGTTCTTCTTATTATTTTGATATTTTCTTTCTTTAATGGGTCTATATGAGATTCAAAGGTTGGTATCTTAGACAGTGATGCCAAAGTCTCCATTGAGAAATGCAGCCTCTTCTCAATACAAGGTAAGATTGGCTTTAAGCACGGAGGCCGCAATGAGCAGTCTCATTCTTCCCCGCCCCCCATCAAGCTTTATTGGCCATATGCATTTCATCAATCCCCCAAAGGTACTCCCTTGTAAGATACTCTATTATTTCAGGTATCACTAGGAGAGGAAAGACCTCTGCCTATTAACTAGGAACCATGTCCATTTTAGATGTGTCTCTCCTTCTGGAATGTTAAAATGAGCAAACCTGTGCACATGGTGGAAGCAGAGGCAGGGGCCTTCACCTGGGTGCTTGGCATCTGAGCACAGAGGGAAGACACCGTTTCAGTCATTGAAGGCAAGAAAGGCTCCAGGCCTGAGAACGGCCCTAGTCCCTGTGTCCTGAGAAGAGAGTCTATTCCTCGGGTATCATCAGAGGACACTTGTTTGTCATAGTGCCTTTTTAGATCATTGAATGTCATATGCTTATCATCCCCTCACCCTTGGAAGATGCCACCACCTGCTTATAAGGTCCCCCTTTCTCAGTGGCCTCTTTTTAATCGAGGCCAGTCTTAAATGCCCGTGTGTTACTCCGCCCACTGATGGAAGAGTGAATAAGCTCTCCCTATTCTACCATCTCATTGAGCCACTCTGGGCTGTGGCAGGAATGAGATGCTAGAGGGAATTCACCTTGATAACCGCTGAGTCTGCCTTCCGCCATCCACCCCACTCAACGTAGCCTTTGATGTTGTGATCCCGGGTGAGGATAGATATAGTTTGTTTGCGTGTTGTTGTTGTTGTTTTTTCATGAGAGGAGAGCATTCTGAACAGAGCTCTTTATTCACAGAGAGCTCCATTTCTCTACCTATACATTGACAGGGGCTTTCCCAGAAATGTGCTTGCCTTTTTTCCCCCAAAAAATAAGAATATCTGGTTAAAAATGTCTTTGAGTGGAGGGAAGATGTTGAAAGAAGCCTCAGTGATTCTGACACATTCTATTAAAATGTAATCGGTCACTCTCTGTATTTATTTGGGGAAATGTACATATGTGTATATTAACAAAAGAGAGAAAATATTCCTAAGAAAGGGAGCGAGACCAAAAAGAATGGCCACTTCAAGTCCAGATGAGCACCCCGATCCCAGCCCCTGCCTGTGCTAGTCTGGAGCTGGGTTCCATCAACAGCACTGTCCTTTTGAAGGTAAGCAATTTAGAGAATGAGTCTGCCTTGCCATTCGGTAGGAGGATGGGAGCCAAGGTTAGATCTTTAAGGAAATAATCTTATTAGTCCCTCTTATTAAGGAAGCCTCTGCAGCGTGTAGACTTTGAACCTGCCTGATAAAAAGGAGGCCTTGTCAAACAGCTCCCAGCTCCTAGTGAAAAGGTTGAACTTTGTTGGTTTAGATCATCCAATCCAAATGCAAACATGTTTCTAAGCTTCTGTTTGCATACTCTGGGAGGAAAAAAAGGCTTCCCCATTTTCCCTGACTCTGACACTAATAGCATTCCAACAGGACGGCAGCTCCCTCAGAAATTACTAAATCACTATGTTAATGGCTCGCACAGAAAGGCAAAAGTTTCCAGCAGAACCTGAAATTTAAAGCTTCCAATTGTCATTGTCAGGGTTCTTTAATCTCTCTCTCTCTCTCTCTCTCTCTATCTCTGTCCTTCAGTTTCTTGCTATAACATTTCCTCATTGACCCCAGCTGGACGATTGTGAGGCTGAAATTTTGACAGCTTTGTCATTTTCGTAGCTCGAAGGGTTGGTGTTGAGCTTACAGGATTATTGCTCTCCAGGAATACTTCACTACATAATCAAACAGAAGGTCAAGAGAGGCAGCACGAGGGGGGAAGCTCTAATTAAATAAGAGAGGGCTGCCTTGCGCCCTAAGAAATGTGCATGGCTTCAGGGAAAGCCTGCTTCTTGGACCCAACTGCAACAATTGGCCCCAGTCAGGGGCAGCACTTGTCAGGATGGACAACAAAAAAAGTGCCATTTAAGTGAGCAGATCCTTAAAGAGCTGGCTTCATTCTTTGCTTTTACCCTGCTATTAGGGACCTTTTCAAATCAGACTAAGGGAAGGTGCTGTAACCCATAGCTTGATTAGATAAATGGAAAGAGGGTAGCAGGCTCTTTTCCTGCAACTGCTGCTGTGGCTCCTGGGTACCAAGCTGGTGTGAAAATCAGCCAGACAATGATGACTGAATGAAGACCAGGAAGGGGACCACACCGAGTAAAGCCTTACTCCTCATTTTTACATGATGGGTTTCCCAATGAGTGTGACAGCATCACCTGGGGATCCAGAAAACTCACCCTGCTATAAGTCCATTTAAGTTTCACAAATCCTAACTGAGACCGCCTGGGGACTGAACGCTTACTGTTCCTCCTTACCAACCTTGGAAACCGTTCGGGGCACTTTCCTTGCATCACTGGGATCCGTGTGGGCCTGAATCAACTTGATGGCCATATAAATGGGTGTTTACCCACCATCCATCTGGGAAGACATCAGTGGTTCAATGTGCTCCTGGAGAGAACTTTGTGTCCAGTGGAGGCTCACGGCCAGTGAACATCTAGTCCGAATCTACAGTGGGCAGTACCTTCATTTGTCGGCATTCCTATTACAGAGAGACCAAAAGTGCGTACATGGAAAGAGCCGGTATGCATTCTCATGTCATCCTGGAGCTTAAAGGTCCACATTAGAGGCTCAGCCATGTGGTTTCCTTACCTTGTAGGTAGTCTCAGACACACCTGGAGTCCTTGGCTTGTAGATAGTCTTCAAATGGCACCCATGTCTCCTGGACCTGCTTACCCACCCCTCCTCCCCATTTGTATGGGTATCTCCATACCGAATCTGCTCTTTTTATAGCTCAGAAGCAATTAGATTTATAACCTACTCCTGACTTGGATATGAGCTAATTAACATAATAAAGAAACCCCTCTTTCCACAGGTATAGGTATTAGTATTCCAGCATGTATTTTTGTGCAAAGGTCAGGTGAGCACAGTTTGGTTGATGGCCAAACTCTCTGCCATCAAGACCATGCTGACTCCTGGAGACCTAAGAAGGCAGGCTATCCCTCCCCTATGGGTTTCCGACAATGTCGCTCTCAGAAGTTAAAGGAGCGGACGGTCTCAGTTTTCTCCCTTGGAGTGGCTGGTGCTGACACACTGTTGAGCTCAAGCTTTGGTTAGCTCAATATGCAACCACTGCACTACCAGGGCACCCCAAGTGCTGGTGGCAGTCACTGTCCCGAAGGCCGGACACAAGAGAGTCTCTGGAAAGAAGGTCACTGAATAGACATATAGACACATACCTGTGTTCCTAGAAAAGTTCCATCATGTTTCCGTTTCATTTCCCCACAAAGTTTATGCAGCAAATTTGGCTCCCATGTGAACATTTCTATGCTGCGTGTTAAATAGCATGAGTGGCATTTCACAGCATGTCCACAAGGAATGATTCAAGTTACTGGGATGGGACCAAATGAGCAAACCTCATGCCCTGAGGCTCAAAGGGTGTCATCAGGTGTGGTTGCCTGGTTCTTGCAACATAAAGCTGAGGGGAGAGCCTATAAAGGCAAACAGGGCCATAGAAGGTGAGACACTCTTATATGAGCAAGTCATATCCACAGGTCTGATTGAGAGAGATCATCCCGGGAAATACCCTCTATCTTGTGACCCACCCTTTAGACAACTCCTCTCCACCCCAGCCATTTCCTACCGACTTCACCCATAGGTGCCTATGGAGAAGGGTAGTGGATCACCAATCCTGAAAGCTTGCTTGCTTGAACGCACATGGCAAGAATGAAACTTCCATCTTTGTGCACCAGTGCAGGTTGCTTGTGGAAAGGTAATGCTTCTGTGTCAGATCTCACCCTGACAGTCCTTGCCAGCACCACCTTCTCTAAGCAGCACCCTGAGCAGATCCCTCTAAGCAGTCAACTCAGTTTATCTTTGGGAAAAGACATCCTCTGGACTGTTGACCAAAGGGGGCATCAACGTCTCTTCTTCACAGGTCACAGAGAGCTATTTTCCCAGGACTGGTGATGCCCTCTCTGAAAGACATTTTACCAACCTGCTACTATTAGAAACAAAACCGACAGGAGCAGGGAATAATAAATAAGTTATGAGACGGCCTGTCTGGCCAGACCCTTCTATGCATGCCCTCTGTAGTCATATTGCTGCAATCTACACTCTTCTTCATGTGTCATCACTCTATATTGGCAACTGCTGGAAAGACTGAGGTTTGCATCTCAGCATGGGAACGTCCCAGCACTCCTGGAAGACCTGAGTTATGCTCCACGGTCCATCCATGCTCAAGAACGTTCTGAGAGTCCTATTTAGTAGGTCCAAAATGATACTGTAAGATCATCTTAGTCACTGACATATATAAGGAAAGAAGCCAAACCAGATTAATGGTTCAGAAGGCCCCAATGAAGGAGACTAAGTGGTTATACATTGGGCTGGGATTAGCAAGGTCAGCTGTTTGAAACCACCAGCAAGCTCCTCAAGAGAAAGACAGGGCTTTCTACTTCTGTAAAGAGCTATAGTTTCAGGGGGAGGGAGCATTAGAACTGATGGTGAGGATGCATATGCAAATGGAAGTTTATGATATGTGAATAATATATCAAGAAAGCTACTCAAAAAATAAGAAAATGAAGAAGAGACTAAACCTGACTTATGGTCACCATGAATGAATAAATGTTTGGTTAGAGACATTGAGTTCATTTTAATGGTAGTGGAACAATTTGGAGAGGGATTTCAATAATGGTTGTAGAACACAAAGAGTGTGATCGATGGCACTGAATTATACATGTAGATCTTGTTGATTTGGAGCATATTTCCTTGTATATATTTTTGCCAAAATTGAAAAAAAATACATGTATAGCAATTAGCACGGGGGGAAGTAAATGTTCTAAAATTGGTGGTGGTCAAGATGGTGCAACTCTTCTGGACTAAACTGAGCTACTGAGTTGTGTGATTCAGTGTAGATGTGGATGAAGGGCCCATCAGACAGTTATCCCCAAAGCATCCATCATCTCAGACACTCACAGAGGAGGTTCTACCCTATCCTGGAGGGTCACTGTGAGGTGGAGTCCAAATGATGTCAGGAAATGAGTGGGGAGCAAAGCTCTAGATGTGGACCAGAGGTCTAAAAAATGATCACTTTCTTAAAGTGCTTACCAGCTCCATACATACTCACACATACACATACCCATACATGTGCTGCTAACACACATGCACATACACATCCTCATCACTCACATATCCATGCAGACACAGCCCTATGCACACACACAAGCCTGTACATTTAACACAGCGCCCAGCACATTGTGCTGCAGAGGAAGGAGATAAGGATTGACCGCGTGATTGGCACTGTGGCTTCAGATCTTCCCAGGAGGGAAGGTTACGACTTAGCACCAAGCACATTTGAAAAAGCTGAATCAGCCTTGCCATCCCCAGCCCTCCTTGTCTCTGTTGCTCAGATGGGTCATAAGTGCTGGAGAAACCGAGGGGTTTAATGAATTTTGAAACTTTGCGTTTTGCGTCTGAGTTTGCCAGTGGGTGGCCCCTTCTGTGTTGCATCTCCCCATATAATTATGTGGTACAAAGCAAGTACTGGCATTAAGCTAGAGCATCGAGTCGTGGCGTTTACCTCACTGGCTCGACTCACAGCGTGTGCAGGAGCTGTTTCAGCCATCCTTACTCCCATCACTGCATCCTTCCCTTCACAAGTCCTCCAGAGCAGGACTCTGGCTCCTTGGTCATTTCAACTCCATAGAACCTTTATAAGTCATAACCATATATTGGCTTTCTAAATTGAGAAGGTGATGAATTTTTAAAATTTTGAACCTGTACTGTAATAATCTTTCCACTGCATGGCACATTACGATGCAGGAAGGCAACAGATGTGTTTTCTTATGACTCTAGGACCGTGAAATATTGATGGGGGAGGGGATGGTCCTAGCACTAAGGCCCTCCTACACCGAAGGCAGCAGCTCTCATCACAGCTTCTCATCCCCCACCTCTCTCTTTTGGTACTTAGAATGTGAAGAATGCCCCAAGCCCAAGATCCTCAAGGCTGACTCAAAGAAAGCTCTTAAAAAGCTGTGTGGTGAAATCTGTCTAAAAAGGTCTTTATCAGTCTCCAGGGACCTATTGCTAATGCAGCTAATACACATTTGATCTATACAGATGATTTTCCCTGGGTCCCAGGGGAATCTCTGCAAACATTTTGGATTTATATGGTACCCAACCCAAGTTGCCTGTAGGAAAATAAATAGCATTTTAACACATGCGGGCATGAGTCCCCAGGATGAAAAGTAGCCGTGCGGGTTCTTGGCTGAGTTTTCTAGCTAGGCTGTAGAACATAATGAAAACTTCATCTTTAGAGCATTGCCTTTCCTGGTGACATTTCGCTCCGAAGCGATGCATTCTGAAAGGGGAAAGGCACCAGGAAGAGATTCTCACTCAAACAAGCACAAAAAAGGACATGAAGACAGCCAAAAGAGAGCAGGAGTTCATTTGAAGCAGTGTCACCATAGAGGTATGCGAGCCACATGGCCACCAATATGTGTGATTCATCACCTTCAGAAGTAACTGAAGATGATGACCTTAAGAAGTAGATGGTTGACTTTTTTTTAAATTTTTTATCTTTATTGTATTATATATATATATATTAAGTCTACTCTGCAAAAATAAGAATCTATGTAACGCAGAAACCTGTCAACAAAGGAGAACTCAAACTTTCCATGAACATTTGTGACAGGACAGCCATCATGTACTGCCAGAAGTGGAACAGCAGTACAACCCAGAATGGAAGTCAGTGCCATTGACTGACTGGTTTTAGTGGTCTCACTGACTGGTTTCACTGTGACTTGAGGAAGTTCGTGGAACAATGGAATGGAAAGATAATGGAAGTTTCCTAGCTTGGAGCCAGCCTAGGGTCAGTGATGGACTGCTAACCAAGAGTTCGACCATTAAGCTCACCAGCCATGGTGCTCCATAAGAGAAAGATGAGGTTCTATGATCCCCTAATGATCCATAGGGTCACTGTGAGTCAGAAGAGACTCACGGGGAATGGACCACACATGCATATATGCACCCAGAAGAAAGCAAAACATTCGTGGAGTCCATGATCTTTAATTCCACTTATCCACAGACATTTTGAAGGCTCCAGGGTCTGCATGTGTGTGCCACATCCAGTCTCTGTTACTATTACCTAGGATGAGCAATAGCGTCAATTTGAATAAAAATAGGTTGTAAAATATAGAGCTGAGGGCAGGGTAGAGTAAACAGGAAGGAAGGGCTGAGGTGAGGACGCTGCCCACATGATAACAGATGCCTCCCGGCCAGCCTGCATCAATAATGGTGATGAGCAGGAGTCTGTACCCACTGTATGGTGTTCTCATAGAAGTGTCAGCCACCAAGGATATGTCACTTTGTCCTGTGAACAGATCCCTCCGACATTTTGGGTGCAGTTTATCATGTGGTAAGGAGGAGAAGGAAGAGGAGGAAGAAGAAGAAGGCACCACAGATTCTGAATGCCTCAATCCAGTCTGTCATTTCAACTCTCTTCACTATGACAGAGCATGTGAATAGATCATGTGGGAGCTTTTCTCCACCCCCACCCCCCACAAAATGAGTCCTTCCCTGGATCTCAAGGGCAAGAATAGACCTTTTCAACTTTACTCTGACACATAGCAGTGTCAGTCCTTGGTGGAACAATATGGATAGTTTTTCCTAACTCCTGAGTCCTCAGTGTATGCATGCTCAGCCCAATAAGTCTGACCTTCACAAGAGACAGGTGAGCTGACATTATTATAATCCCGGGTTTATTAATGGAGAACCTAAAGTTAGAGACTCATACAGCTCACAGATCTCCACCCAGGTCTGCCTATCCAAGAGGCTGATATTCCTTCAGAACTCACAATAAGAAGTCCTTTGCCATCAGAGACCACTTTGGGGCACAGCAGGTGCAGTGCCATCCACAGTAGGCTTATAAGGCCTGTAAGACCTGTTCTCTGGAGTCCTGGCAGGGCTTGAATCCCCTGGCTACAGGAAATCCTAGAACATGAAAACACTGACAGTGGGTGATTTCATATGATAGAGGGTGAGAGACTTGAGATGGGAAAAAGAAAAGGAAAGAAAATAAGAAATATTTCTAAATTAGAACATAGATGCAAATTTCCCCCATCATCGGCTCCTCGAAGACCAGGGAGAAATCCCGTATCCTCAGTCTTCCTTATTTCCCTTTTACTTGCCTATAAGGCTTGAATTAAATGGCCAGTTAAGTTCTATTAAGCCCCATGGAGTGCACATTAACTTATACAAAAAAGTAATGTATTTTGTTTTGGGTCTCTGCTATCGAAGAACTTAGAAGCAGAGAGATTCGTTGGAGCTTGAGTTCTAAAGCAGTAGGGAAATCACACGTTCCTTAGAGACTCAATCTAAGAAATGATGACAGAGTGGCAATGGTTCTAAAGGATGGATCCCAGGAAGGTCACAGAGGACATTGTTGACTGGAGCCAAAGGGCGGGGATGGGGTGGGGAACCTGGGGTCACACCTCATCAAAGCCCCGCGTTTGCTCTTTGGGCTGTGCATTAGAAGTTTTGTTACCTCCTCCAACCACAGTTCTTTGAATTAGCTACTCTAGGTATGAAAAATGGCTTCCATCTTCTTCCTACAGAGCTTAACTTTGACTTCATAGAAGAAAGTGACTCAGGTGACTTCATGGACTTTGAAGTCTAGGTGTCATCTATGCCATTTTGACTTATTTCTAAGCCACCTTAAAGGATTATTCTAACTTTAAACAGGAGGTAGATGTCCTGGGCATTCCTACTTGATAGGTGGTCAATTCTGCCCTTGCTTTCCAGATAGTCTCCGCAGTACACGTTTGAGAACAATCATCCCGAGGAATTGTTTTCTTACTCCCACACAGAACCATTCCTTGAGTGTCAAGACCACCAAGAGCGCCTGCCTTCTGTTTCCAGAAAGAGAAGCCTATGTGGTAAGACCAGTCTTCAAAGCCCACACATTGTACTTAAAAAACACAAAGTCGGGGGTCACTTTCAGAGGAAGTATACTTTGTCAGGAAAGAAATCTGAAACTTCATGCTGCCTAATCTAGGAAATCCCATGAAGGGAAAATGAAAGAATATCTAACTTAATGAAGCAAACTCTTGACTCGTATGAGAAAGCACTTAGCTATGACCTGTGCACGCATCAAGCCGGGCCGTGTTAGGACGTGACTTGACCACGGAGCTTCAGAAGGACTCGTAAATCATGTTTCAACTGGAGAAATCGCTTCAGCAGATGATGCAATGTTCCATATTTGATGTTCAGGTGACTTGACAAGAAGTAAAAGACGGAGCTGTTGGAAACCCTAATGAGAACAGGATCTCCATGATGTAGGTGCAGTTGGGCTCTTCATGGGCTTACCTTGCCGATGTTTTCAAGGATTCCTTAGCAAGGAAGATGCTAACTCTTCATTTGGTATTGGGGGTGGGGGTGGAGTGCAATCTTCATTTTGATGTTCTTTGTTTATGTAAGTGAGAAGTTTACTCAGCACTTCAATTAGCTGCTTATTCACGAACTCTGGAGTTTGTTAAGAGAAAAGACCACCGATATCAATTAGCTGCATTATTTGGAAAGAGATCTATGGGGAAACTTTCATTTTTTAAAAGAAATTACTAATCACCCGTATGCTTACTTTCATGCCATAACAATGCAGCTTTATAATATACAAAGTGTTTGAAGCAATGTGATTCAAATTCAAAAGATTTAGAAATTATGCTCAAAGCACATAGTCAAATGGAACCTTCTTTAAGAAAAAAAACACTTGAAATTAAACTGTAAAGTAACCACTTCTGTAAAGAGGGGAAGGAGAAGAAGAAGAGGAAGAAGAAGAAGAAAGCTCTTCCTGAAGTTAAGTCCTGGCTGTACATGCCTAGTGTTATAGCAGAGAGGCTGGACTGAATTGAAACCAATTTGTTGGACAGTGAAACAAACTTTTGATTGTGAGTTTCATGGGTTTAACTTTAGCCTTGTGGGGTGATGGGAACATTGAACAGGAAATCAAAGGGTGGTTGATTTTCAGGGCAACTCCTCTAGATGGCATGAAATTGATCAGTCTCTTAGTCTTTTCAGCGGTGTTGCAGTTCTTTGTGGAAATGTCCTTTTTGCACGAGCCTGGAGGTTCTCAACCTCTGTCTCATGTAGCTTGGTGGGAAGTGGCAGATCAGAGGAAAGCAGGGTTCCAGATAATGGAGCTCGAAGCTCCTGCTCTGCCCCCTCAACTAGAGTTACTCTTACTAATTGTCACCAAGTGAGTCTCCGACTCACATACAGCAAATCATATTGCTACTTAGTCCTGTGATGGAACGAGGGCAAGACCATTCTTCGTCACTAAGTTTTCATGGGCTAACTTTCAGGAGTATATCATCAGGCCTTTCTTCCTAGTCTATCTTAGTCTGAAAGCTCTGCTGAAACCTGGAACATATCCTGTTACTGTTGTTAGAGGCTGTCCAGTCCATCTCAACTCACAGTAATCCATGTGACAGAGTAGAACTGTTTTATAGTGATATCCTAGGCTGAAAGTTAAAGATAAATGGGAGTAGATCACTGAGTCTCCTGAGGAGATGCTGGGGGCAGGGGAGGGCTGTGGTGGGGGCGGGGATGGATTCCAAACAGACAACCTTTCAAGTAGTAGGAGGGCACTTAACATCACATTCCCAGTGCCTTCAACATGGAAGGCTACACCGTGGTAGCTGCCCACAAGTTTCACTTTTCACATGAAACTCAGATCTCTTGCTTGGAAGGGGTTAAGTCTGCTAGACCACCAGTGCCAACAAACATAGAGCACCACCTGCCCGAAAACTGACTGAGACCCCTGGGGACTCCAAAGAATCAGCTGAACTGCACCTGTAGGGTTTCTGAGGTTTGATGCTATAGACTCTTGCAAAAGCTGACTGATGGGATAGTGAGTGTTTTAAACACTGAACCACCAATGCTCCTTGCAAGGAGAGTAACCCCCTACCAAATCCACTGCCTTTGAGTCAGTTCTGACTCACAACAGTCCTGGATGGCATTTCCAAGACTGTCAATATTTCCAAGGGAAAGTAGTCTCATCTTTTCCCCTCGGAGTTGCAGGTGAGTTTGAATGGCCAACCTTGTAATGAATAGCCTGCACTTTAGATCTGAAACTTCTAAACTTATGCTGATTTACAGGAAAGTGTGAAGGTGTTGTAGAAAATGTTAGAATCCTCTTTTTAAAAATAAATGATTCACAAACCCCCACTTAATACTCTCAGATTTACTTTATATTGACATTTCTGTCACATGGCAGCTCATCTGAGCTTTTGAAGGCAAATGATTGTGATGTCTACAGAGCACTGCACGCATATTGTCAACGATGATCTGATTACTCACAGTGGAGCACTGTGACAGGGACATGTGTGACCCATCTCCATGTGAGTTTTGTGCCCTTGAACTTGAGCACTTTGGAAAATTCCAAGTAGCCAAGGCTCATTCCACACTCAGCGGCAGGCACGAAGTGTGTTAAGCACCTTGCATTTCTTATGGGATCCTCCGAATCCTTAAAGTGGGTTGGATAACTCATGCTTTTCAGATGAGACACTGGTATTTGGGGAGGATGAATCACTTACCCCAGGCCATAGTTAGCATAGGCTCGGCAGACTTTCAGGACTTTCCTCCCTTGCAGGGCTGGAAAGTAGCATGAGTGCCAGCAGAGAACCCCTGGTATGATTTCTCCTGGGGTCAGCTTCTAAGTGGATTACAACATAGTTGTTGAAGGAATAAATGGGATTCTAGAATAATCTCTCTTCCGAAGGAACAGCCTCTATTCCTGCCACTTCAGCTTCTTCTGAGACCTTGCAAAACAAACATGCAGCAGGTTTGGACTCTGTGTGGAGGAAGATGAGCGTCAAGGCTTCTAGCTGAGAGCAGTGCCATGCGCAACACCACCTTCAGGGTCAGTGTTTGTGGTGTCAGGAGTCTCCGCTGTCTCCTTCCAGCTGATTCTGACTCACAATCATCTGGGAGTGTGCCTGAGCAGAAGTGCAGCACAGAGTTGCCCAGGATGGACTTTGCAGAAGGAGATCACCAGGCCTTTCTTCTACCAGGGACTTCTGGGTGGACTGCAAGCTCTCACCTTTCCGTTTGTAACTAAGTGTGATAACCATTTGTACCGCCCAGATAGGCGGCTTAAAAGTATCCTAAAACACAACACGAACCCTTCGCACCCCGCCCTCCCAATTCCTTGGCAATTTGATTGCCTGGGCGATTGTGCCACGTTGTGGTGTATACATCTGCTGGTCTGTGCTTTTTACCAAGGCTGCTATTGTTAAAAGCCATCCAGTCAATTCTGACTCAGAGTTCCCTCTCCTAAAGAGTAGAACTGCTCCCTCAGGATCCCACAGGCAGTTATCTATACAGGAGGTGCTCACTGCATCTTCTCTCCCCGGGAGCCCCTGATGCCTGCACACCCCTGACCTTTCTTTCATTTAGCAGCTGAGCTCCTTGCCCACCCCACCCCCCCGCCCCTGAGGAGTGGCACCTCTGCCTTTCTGCACTGCAGGGAAAGCCCTGCTTCCTGCTGCATTGGCACAATCTTCCTGTTGCTTTGTTGATGAGTCCATTGCTTAATGGCTTTGCCCTTCTTACCTCTGCTCCACTGACCCCCATCAGGTTTACTATCCAGGGCTGCCAACTTAGACATCAGTGTTCTAACCAGGATGTTGGGATTGAGTTGGCCTAGGTCATTGGAAGGGACAACCAAACCCAAAGGAAAATTCACATCAAGCTGATGGCTATTCTTAAGGACCCTACAGGACAGGGGAGACCGGTCCCTGGGTTTCAAAGACTGGGAGTGGAAAGCTTTGTCTTTCTCTTTGGAAGCAGCTGGTGCTTTCAAACTGAGGAACTGGTGGCTATCATTTTGACTCATACTCACTGTGCCACCAAAGCTTGCCATGGGAAGTGACAGACGCTTAAGAAAAAGAGAAAGAAACCTAAAGTGGACAGTCAAGGGAAGCCTTTGAGGGAAGTGGTTGCCTTTTCTGTGATCTCGGGTGAGATGAATGACTTCTCCTCCAAGCCGACTTCTTGCCTAGATAAACTGGCTAAACAATGAGGTCCTGCCAAAAGTTGTTGCGCTAAGTGGTGCCTGGGGCTTTCACAAAGGCGGAGACGAGGCACGTTCATAGAGCCTCCTCACTACGCCTTCTGGGGAGCAAGCTTTTTCCTCCCCCTGCCTTCTCTGCACCAGTGGACCCAACCTGCCACTTCATGGCTAAGCTGCCCAGCTCACAGCATGCTGTGGGCCACCTGCAAGGAAGACAGTGGTAGAATACAACTCAGAGAATGGTTCCTTTTGCTGAAGAGTCTGCTAAGGACAGAATTGCTGCTCCACTTGGCTCCATCTATGATCTTACCACATAGAGCCGTGCTTTCGATGGGACATCCAGGAGCATTGACAGGGGGAGCACGATTTCACTGCAACCAGCTTAGAAGGTTAGTCATGCTGCCTACTCTTCTTGATTTCCCTTAACAGCCCATCCTGAATCAATCTTCCATGGATTCATCAAAATGCTTCTGTATCTTCTCAACTTGGCTTTTATATCAGTGCCCATGCAGCCTGCCTCCCTCCCCTTCCCATTACCCACCCTGGCAGGTCTCACATGGGAGTTTTCTTCCCTCGTGTGTCCCTTGCTCACTCCACGAAAAGTGTCCTCTTCTCTCCACTTGTTTGCCGTCATGGCCATATTTCAATGCTCTCTTGGCTCCTAAGAAATGAGTTGGGACACGTCTCAGCCTGCTTTTGTTTCCTCTGGAAGGGGTTGGCTCAGGGAAGGGGAGGGGGCGGGGTGGGGACCTACGTGGGAATGGTTTAATTGTATCCATGAGGGTTCTGGGTGATCAGGATGCCAGTGTGTGTTTTCCAGAGCCGAGAGCTGACATAAATAATGTAGCGTACCTTGCTTTGTGTAGGCTTGCTGAGGAATGCTGATGGAGAAAAAGCCAAACTGGGATCTGAAGCTCCCGGCTCCCAGCACAGCCTTTAAAGCCCTTTTATTGAGGCGTAGTTCTGAAACGGCACAAGGGCCTTGGAGGGCTGTACATGCCAGGAGAAGCCGGCTGCGGAGTAACTTGGGAGGTGCCTGCCTCACAGGGGTTTGGAGAATGGGGATCCAGTGCTGCCCGAATGGCTCCAGCTAATGATTGGTTAATTTGCTTCTGAGTTCCTAATCCCAGAAGGAATAGGACAGCTCTGTCCAGGCCCAGAAAGCCCGGTAAGTGTACAGCTGTTGCTAACAAGTTAGCGCCAACCTCTTAACCATAGTTAAAAGCATCTTGCTGGCCTTTGAGAGCTTCTTGCCTTAATGGTAAGAGCCAAATGAGCTTTGCCGGGCAGCTAACCCTAAATGAAGTCCTGCCGCTGAAGCTCAGTTAAGGGCCAAGTGTGCTTTGGGGAGAGGAAGGGGGACCACAAATGCCATAGTTTCTTTGCAAAAAGGAAACAAGTATGTCTCTGCACAGGGTTTTTACAGAAGGTCTGCCAGGCCAAATAGCCATTTGAGGAATCTTCCAGATTTTGATAGAATGCAACTTATGTCTCGCCTTGGCCACAAACATTCAGGCGAAGGGAAGCGCAGGGCCGGGTAGGGAGTGATCTGTTGTTGATGGTGTTAGGGGCAGGTGCTGAGCATTGGGTGAGGAGTCCAGCTAGTTCTCTGCTTATATGCTGGTGGCTCAGAGATGTTTTTCCCTTTTGATTACGGCATGTGAGGTCTAGAACGGGAAATGAAAGCAGGATCTGTTTAATTCATTTAAAGGGTCTCACAGATACGAAGCTTTAGCACGGTATGTGTCCATGCCACTCTCCATGCTTAGGTGACTCGCATAGAAGCCAAGATTTTGGCTGGCCAGGAAGGGAGTCTCTCTGTGGGAATTGTCCTTTTTGAGGATGGATGGGTGTCTCTGAAAACTTGCTGTGCATGGCTTGCTGAAATGCACGTGACCAACACAAGAGGTTCTGACTCTTCATCGGAGCATGTGTGAGAGCCCCCCCCCACCCACCCCCACCCCCGCCTTCCTTTGCATTCAGGACAAAGCTACAGGGGAAGTGTTCTTGCAGCTTTCTATGGCCCTCCATCGAAAACCCATTTTGGGCGATGGTATTTTGAAAGCTGCTTGCTGGATGAGCCCATGGATTATTGCAAAGAATGCAGCAAGTCACTCCTGATATCCATTTGTGGGGAGGGGAGCAGGTTTTGGGGTCATCTTATTCCAACCACTCCCAACCATGCTGGCATGCCCCTGTTGAGTGAGTGCCCCCAAACCCTTATTCTGAGCCCTCAGCCTCCTCCCTGCTCTGGCAGACGGTTCCCCAGAACAGCGTTGCTGCGTCTCCTGTTGTCTTGGTTCCATTCTGCCTTCGCCTAAGAAGACACGGAGGGTTTGCTTATGGGAGTAGTGGAGATTTCTCTAGTCGGTCATCTGGTTCCACAGTCCTAGAGCAAGACTTCCAATGGGAAGCAGGAGGGGGAATCTGAGAAATGGGCTTGAAATCCAATGAAGTGACTGAGCCATGATTGTGACTATGTGAGAGGAAACAACAGCAACAACAAAAAAACTGTAATGTAGCATTAGCTACGGGTCACAGGCTTACTGCTTTCTAAAGAACTAAGTTTAGAAATTATTTCTGAGCCCCAAACTGCGTCAGTTATTGGTTTTTATCTAATGGTGCATTAGTAGAAAGTGCATTTTAACTGCAGAGAGAAATATAATGCTTCTAATAAACAAAACTCGGTTTTTATAACCTCAGAAGTGACCTGGAGGAATCTGAGGAATTGATAGTAGGCTGTGGTTCTCGGGTGCAAAGTCACGGCTTCATGTTTAATTTAACAAAACATTAAACATTTCATGTTTAATTTAATGAAACATTAGAGCACTAGGATTTGTCACCTTCATGACAGAATGTCAGAACTCTGGGATAGTTTCAGAATATGTGTTCTTTCTCCAGAATCCACGTATGACACGGGAAATGTTTCACATCCAAGGACCTGTGCTATTTTCTAGGGACCTTGTTTCTCTCTCTCCCTCTCCTTCTCTTTTTTTTCTCTCTCTCTCCCCCCTCATCCCTTCCTTCCTCCCTCTCTCCCTCTGCCTCTTCTGATAAAAGAAGGAGAAGCAAAAAAAGCAAGTAAAACAACAAAAACAACAACACATTAGGCATGCACTACTAGTCTAGCTAATTTTAGGGGGGCTATTAGTAGGCATTTAGGCAAATCTATTAACATTTAGCATCAGCACAAATGCAATTGCATTTCTAGTTTTTGAGCTTCTGACAAAAGAAGCCCAGAAATCTCTACGACAAGAAAAGAACGGACGTTGGAGCCATTAGTTGGGTGGCAAACTTCTTCATTAGACCCAATTAATTTTTTTTAAGGAAAACTTCATAAAGAGGCAGGGTAAGATCTTAGCGTCTCAGAGTCAGGGGTGGGTGGCAGTTTGGGGAATAAAGGGTTCCCATTTAAGAAGGATTTTTACCAATGAGAAAGAGGCTGTCTTTGGTGTTGCAACCCTTGCCAGATCTTTTCCAAGCCTGGAAAATGGGGTTGGAGGTTGATAGCGTTCTGTTGCCTTTGGCTTGGGCCTGGAGCATTTCCTTTGTTGGAGTTCCAAGTGCTGAAGTCCAGATATGCCTGACCTCTCTCAGCTCATCGTTTACAAATTGGTCCTTTTCATCTGGTTTGCAATTGGTTATTTCGTCAGATGACAACTCTTTTGTCATTGATGCTTAGGATATTTAGTTCCTATCTATGGTAAATAAGAGTTTGCGTCTGTGTGGTAAAGACAACAGTTAAGTGCGAACCCAGAGATCTGCAGCCCCACCCCCAGCAGAGCCATGAGTGATAGACTGTGCTGGTTTTTTGGCTTACAAAAATATCAACCTATGAAATCCTATGATGCCATGCCACTCTGCCATATAGCTCGTATGAGGGGCACACATACTCTGTCGCCCGACATCAGCCATCAAGGTGGTTACCAGTGTATACAGTATGATGTGCAGGAGTCCTGGGGTCTAGGGGCTACATGTCAGCCTGCTGACCCCAAAGTTAGCAGTTCAGAACCACCAGCTGCTCTGAGGGGGAAAGACAAGGTTTTTGACCCTTGTGGAGAGTTTCAGCTTCAGAAACGCTCTGAGACATTCCTGTCCTGTCCTCTAAGCGGTCTTGACTCATGTAGTGGTGACATGGCAGGTTCCTAGCTGCAGGGTCAGCAGTTTGTCAGACAGAAGATGGGGGTTTCCACTCCTACCCAGAGTTAGCATCTCAGAAACTGACAGGCTGGCTCTACCCTGTCTTCCAGGGTCACCATGAGTCAGCGTGGCCTTGGTGGCCGTGAGCTTGGGGTGGATTTTTGATACAGTCCGAAGTATGTGCATGGATGCAAATGTATTTACACATGCTAGACAGGTATACCAAAGTCCTCTAGTCATTTGAATGATGGCCAGAACTGGCTTTTGGAATGTTGTAGATCACCAGGAGACCTGTCAGGTGTCTGCATCAGTAGCACCCAGCGCCTTGGTAACAAGGGGGACCGTGATTCGGTTTCTCAATGCAAACTTTCAGGCAGGGTCAAACCCAAATGCCCTGAGTTAGAGTCCTGAGGGACAGGAATGTGAGTGAAACCTGGTGTGGGCCCCAGGCCTGTATGGGCAGCCTCCTTCTTGCCGCACAGTGGCTGAGAGCAGGTGCCACAGAGAGAGATGTCACATTCACGCAGTTCCAAAGAGCAAATGACAAGAAAAAAATCCTTCTGACAGTTACTGATCTGAAGAGCAAGGCCCCCTTTTTTTTAAAGTGCTCAAAGCTATATTTTAGCATTTTAACCACATCCCAAGTCGCAGCTGATACTTGATTTGGTTGGATACTTTTCAGATTCTCTTGCCCATCGAATTCCAAAAACCGGGTGCAAGGATTTCTAAAAGGAAAACAAACGCACCACCATGGAGTCGTCTTCCCCTCAGCACAGAAGGGGAAAGCCCGATCTTACTCCCATGGAGCAGCTGGTGGGTTTGAACTGCCGACCTAGTGGTTGGCAACTCGATGGGTCGCCAGGGCTCCTCAAAAGGAGTGTTCAAAAGCCCTGTTTCCATTGCAATGGTCAAAGAGGAGAGCAGTTCATGTGGTAGTCGTAGAATGGACGTTGTTTTTGTTGTTCATTCCCATGGAGCCGAACCCAACTCATGGCCGACCCGGTGCCCTGTCTGCACCATCCCCATGATCAGACAGGGGTCAGATCATTGTGCCTCCTAGGACTTCAGAAGTTGATTTCCAGGTCTCACTGCCTCATCATTCCTCATCTGGAAGCTCCGCTGAGGCCTGCTCTGCAGCAGGCCAGCAGGCAAGCCTCCACAGATAGCCGGTGCTGGCCGCACATGAGTTGCAGGCGCCGGGGATTGAACCCACATATCCCTCATGGGAGGTGACAGTGCTGAAGGAGATAGCATCTTCCTGTTCCCGTCCACTTGGGACTACTCTTCCCACAAGCAAACATCCAGTGGGGTGCATGCCAGCCAACCACTAACAAGGGCCCCAGGAGAGTGCGGCCCCAGAGCACACAGCAGCGGGCCTTGTATCCTGCCTCCTGATTTCACCAAACCCTCAGTGATGGTGGCCTGGCCCTGCTGCAGTGATAGAGCCTGGACAATGGCATTCTCTGAGTCTGCTTTGAACCTAGCTTACTGGCATTGGGTAGATAGTGCAAGGAAAGGAAATGAGACCTTTCTCCACCCTTAAGCATCGCTTAGTTTTACAGTGAAGATCTGTTAGCCAGAGACACAGCCAAACATCAGGGCCCTGTGGGCTGTGGATACCAAATAAACACAGAGGGGAGAGTGGCCTGTCCTCTGAGCGGAGGCCTGGAAGGCTTCAGAGAGCACATTTGTCCAGAACAGTAGCCATTAATCTGAGAGACATTGAACCAAGTCTTTCAGCATCTCCAGAGACTAAGAGTTTGGTAAATCAGAGGATTACAAGTCCTGATTTCAGGAAGGCTGACCCACAGGGTGTGAGAGAGACAAAGGATTGCACTAGTGCAGCAGTTCTCAACCTATGAGTCGTGACACCTTTGGGAGGTAAATGACCCTTTCACGGGGGTCACCTGATTCATAACAGTAGCAAAATGACAGCTATGAAGTAGCAGTGAAAATCATTTTATGGTTGGGGTCACCACCACATGAGGAGCTGTATTCAAGGGTCACAGCTTTCGGAAGGTTAAAAACCCCTGCTCTGGACAGATGAGCGGAGCCCACGTGCTGAAGGACTTTTCTGCCCAAGGAATCAGAAACGTCTCAGGGCCACCAGCTAATCTGTCTCTGATTCCAGGCATGGTGTTACCTTCCTGCCAGTCAAGGGGGCTCCCAGGGAAAGTTCCTGATGTTTATTGTTCCTGAGACTAATTCAACTGGAAAACAAAAGTGTGATGACCACCACATTGTGGGCCAAATAAGTCCCCAGGGAAGTTCCCAGGTGGGTTCTGAGAATGGCTGGTTGGCCAGGGTGCCACCACTGCATACAGACCACACAGGGTGCCAGGGAAGGGACTACTATGATTCACTATTGAGCTGCGGTTAGTAGCTGAAGGAGGACCTTTGCTAAGACATAGGCAGTATGTTGGAGTGCAAAGGAGGGCTTCTGTGGTAGCCCCCATTGAAAAGTCTGGTGCAGGGCAAAGTGGGCAAAATATAAGCAGGCATCAAAGAGGTTGGGGGGAAATGGAGTCAAAAGAGAATGAGATTTTCCTACAAACATTTTCAATACCCCTCACATATGTTTATATCTGGCTGTGTGTGTGTGTGTATACACAAAATATGTTTGTCTTAGAGGATGTATGTT
Source organism: Nesogale talazaci (assembly GCA_004026705.1). Lineage (NCBI taxonomy): Eukaryota > Metazoa > Chordata > Mammalia > Afrosoricida > Tenrecidae > Nesogale > Nesogale talazaci. The sequence goes on along the minus strand of PVJH01002185.1, from coordinate 106,305 downwards.
TGGATTCCTTATCTAAAGAAAGCTTCAGGGAAGATGGTGGAAAAAGACATGCAGTGTTCAGCTTCGCTAAAGGTCTTTAGGCTCCTGTCGGAGCCATGTGAGTCAGAGAAGATCTGGTTGGGCCCATAAGATGGTCCAGGTTACAAGCTTTCAGAAGCAGAGTAGACAATGTTCTCCTGAGACCCTGTTAGATGGATTTGAAAGACCAGTTTTACCACTATGTCAGTGGCAAAGAGACTCCCACCTTTGCCTAGAGAACCTGAGCCTTTTCTAAGGCGCTTATCTTTTGAGCATGCCGTACCACTTGGTGGGTACTTGTGATGGTGGCAGGGAGGTGGGGACAGAGCAGCAGTTCTCACTCTTTAATCTTGGTCACCTACACAATGCCTCATGGGTGAACACCACCCCCTCATCGGACCCCAGGCAGGGACCACTGCTGCAGTGGGAGTCTGTGGCAGTTCCCCCCAGGAGCTTCTGGTCTGGAGGACCAGGTCTCTGTAAGGGGCAGTATTGTCTCAAAAGGTGGGAGGCTGCTCTCTCTGGACCTCTCAGGCTCCCTGCAAACTCAAGGTCAGCCTGGCCATGGGAGGTCCGTGGTTGGGTCTTGGTTGCCTCTTGGACATTGAGGAAAACTGCTGGGCACTCAGAATTGGTTGATGACTGCACTCTCAGTGCCCTAGCGTGCCTCTGTGAAAGGCGGAGAGCACTGTTGCTCAACTCTGTGAGAACAATACTCATGATCATATAAAAGATAGAGGAAGAAAGGGGGTCGAGGCATCAACCAAAGCCTCAAATCCACAAGTGCCCCTGCATACCAGTGCGTCCCCCAGGCTCCTGGTCTGAGACTCACAGTTGATTCCTGCAGCCTCTGGTTCCCATGCCTGCCTGCTCTGTCCCACCCTTTCCCACACCATGCCCACCACTGGTAGGAGGAGAACCGGCTATGGGCCAGAAGCAAGCAAACCATGCCGAAGAAATAACAAGCCAACTTTGATGCCCAAAGCCAAGCCCACCACCATGGTTGAATCAGTTCTGTGTCACGAGGGCCTCTTTGTCAGGGGGGTTTCGGGGATCAGCATCTTGATGGGAGCAGACAACTGCATGCTTCTCCCTTGAAACGGCTCTTGGGCCCAAACTGCATACTTTTCCAGTTGGCAGCCCAATGTGTAAGCCCACTGTGCCACCCGGCAGGACCCCTTACAGGTGAACAAAATCATGCAGCGTGTGCACACGCGTGTGCACACACACACACACACACACACACACTACGGATGACATACATGATAGATGTCTTTGTATATGTTCATGGGACCTGTGCTTTCAACTTGGGACTCCCACCCTCTGCCTGATTCCTCCTGCCCCCTCCCCCTTGGAAGCCTTCCCCCCTGTGTGGGAAAGACCCCAGGGCAGCCCTCTCTGTCCTGTCCCCAGAGCTGTCCTCCTTGGCTGTGTCCTGACCACATGGTGAATGGGGCTGGCAGTCGCCAGTCTCCTCTTCGCCTCGGGCTTTCTTCCCTGCCTGCTCTACAGCAGAAGGAAGATGGAGGCGTTGCCCCGTAGCTATGAATACAAATGCTGACTTTTTACACAAACATGATGTGTGTGCTGTATGGTGTTCCAACCACACCCTCTGCCCTCCAGATATTTCTGTAAGCGGGCTATGCTAATTCTTTTACATGTGGCTGTAATAGCTTGTTCCCTCACCAACCTCCAGTCACATAAGGACATGTTGCTTTGTGTTTGTTTTAGTTACCGGTTTTTCAGACACACACTACTTGATAACAAGTTTGTCATTTTTTCGATATCCTTCGCATGGGGGTGAATAATTGATCTATTTGGGAGACAACGTCTCAACGGATAAGATAATAGATCCTAGAGTGCTGTCTCCTACCAGCTGCGTGACCCTGAGCAAATTACTCTACCTCTCTGAGCTTTGGGGCCTTCATCGTCCTCTTCCGCGAGGCTCCTTATGATGGTGCCTGTGAGTCAGATCCTGGTTCAGACAATTGTCATTGCGTTTGCCTGTATTCAATATTCGGCATTTCAGTTTTTATCCTAAATCCATGATAGCATTTTCCTTCTATTTCCCAAACAGTTTCTGTCTAAATTGGCAAGAGCCTGGGATTCTGCCATGGACCAGATCACACCTCACCACCCCAGCAAGTGGAAACTGACTCTGCATATCCTACAGTTTCTGCTGCTACGGAGCCTTCCCCACTCCCCAGACAGAGGCTGGGTGCCCTTCTTCTAAGCAGGCCTTGGTGTAATGTGTGTTTCTCTGCAGTGATCTTTCGCTGCTATTTTAACCGGACAGCTAACAAACCCTACATGATTCAGAATAACTAGCAGTAGCAGTACTAATTTTTTAGCAGTACTTTTTGCCTCCAAGCAGAGTGTTACAAGAAACACAAATATTCCAAATTATCTCCACCATCGTCAGTAGAAGAGAATCCAATTTTTCACTCTGGGTTGGATCCCTAGGAGAATGGGACTAGTGCAGGAGAAGGGACCAGGGACACTTATGGCGACTAAATTTTAATCAACAGTTTCAGTAACAACATTGAATTAAAAAGTTACTAACGACTAGTCAGCACAAGGCTTAGATCCTACATGGGCAAATCAGTCATTCAGTAGTGATTAACATCTATTCAGAACAGAGAATGTATTATGGATACCAAATTATCATAGGAATTAATGCAGTCTTTTTAAAGGGCTTAAATATGTTAATAAATACAGTATTCCAGCACCTGCAGCTCAAGGAACCCAAGTCATTAAAGATGGATATAATTATATTTATTATTGCTGCGATCTAGGTGGGGGGAAAAACAGTTTAATGAGCATGAATGAAACGGGGGTTCTTTATTTAAAACTTCTTACCTACAGACATGTTCCCTTTGAGGAGTTACTTAAGAGAATCATTAACTGGGAGAACTATACAAAAAGTAAAGATATAATATTTTGCAACCTCAGGACAATGAACTTCTAGAGTCCCATGGGGAAATTGCAAAGTTCTGTACTTTTGTTTCCAGTGATGTGAGCATGAAACCCAGCCTCCCTTGCAAACCCAAGAACTTTAGTGGCTTATAACCACTGCTCCATCTTCTGTCTCCACCACCTTTCCATTCACATTTAAGTTTCTCAAAAGCAGTAAGTGTGTTGCTACCCCGGGGTCTTTGCACATGCTTTTTGCCTCTGCGTGACATTTATCATACCATCTTGATGGCACTCTGCCAGGCTGTGTTCTAAATATTAGCCAGTTCATGCTTCACAATAGCTTTAAGAATTGGGTTCCCTCCTCCTCCTGGTTTTGCAGGTAAAGGAATGAGTCAGGGAGTTTAAGGTTCATGCATAGCCCCATCCTCTTTGAAGGGTAAGCTTTTTGTGTTCCTTCACCTCTCAGGGATCACTTAACATAAGATACCATCCCCTATGCCCCCAGTCCTCTTTTACAAGTGTATCATTCAGAACCAGTGTGTCCGTACAGGTTTTCGTACCTCTGCTCTTGTAAGATGCTATGTCCACAGCCCCGTGACAGCCACCAGCACCTAATAAGTACTAAATGAATATATGTTTCATGGCCCCTAGCACTCACATGTTTACTACTGACTGTCTTGAGTCAGAATAAATGGTCTTTCCAACCAAATACATCCAAGTTTTTTTTTTTTCAAATTATGAATCAAGTGTAAGTTTGTCAGGGAGGTGACTGCGCCCTCATGTGAAAGTATTGTGCACACAGTGTGGAAGAGGTTAGGGGTAGCTTTTGATAACAGAACATCGTCCCCCTTACTTGTAATCCAATGTCATTTCTACCTGTCCGTCTTCCTCGCCTGTGCCGATAGTCTCAGGATAAGCCCATCAGCAACAGAAGAGCTTGTTCTGCCGGACTTCCCTTGCAACTGAGAAAGTTGTGCTCTGTGGGCCAGGAGCTGTAGATGGAAGCTCTCTTATTTTCTTAAATCTTGAGGGTGTTCGAGGTGAAAATTAACTGTCTGCCTATGCTAGTGGTGGAATGCATTTGAAAAGCTATTTCTTGTGATGAGATGAGGTAGAAGAAGGGAAATAAACAAACACATACCATCTAGAATTTAAAAATGAAGGTTCCAGAGCTACACATCACACCTGCAGTGAGAGTGGCCTTGGAGAAATGGTCTCATCTTTATGGTTTCCCGGCTCGCAGAGGATGGAAACTGGCTCCCTGGACCCTCAGCACCACAAGTCTTCACCAGCCAGGAGCCATGGGCAGCTTGTGCATCTGCTGTGGGGAACTTTATGCCCCAAAGAAGGAGTAGTGAGAGAGAGATAAAGATGAAACATTTTGCAATGTTCCTGAAAGCTCATGAAAGCTCTTGTTCATTCCTCGGGTCCATACATCCTCAGATTCCAGCTTAAGGATTCTTGGTGCCACATCGCACACATCTTAGTATGAGTTCACTAGGGCCGCTAGAAGTAATTAAGTTGTTCTGTCTCCTCCATCCATCTCCTGATATGCAGTATGTAATTGCCATCATATCGACACCAACTCGTGGTGACTCACATGGGTCAGAGTAAAATTATACTCCCTAGGATATCAAGGACTCATTTCATTTTTAGAACTAGATCACCAGGACTTTCTTCATGGCCCCTTTTGGTGAACTTGAACCTAAGCTTCAGTTAGCAGCTAGACATGATAACTATTTGTACCAGCTAAGAATTCTTTTGCTTGGTATCCACCTACCTACCTATCCACTGAATCCTCACATATCACAACTGCACAAATATTTCATTTTGCAGGTGAGGAAGCTTGAACTCAAAAAAGGCAGAAATTAGTGAACACCAAGAGCCTGGTGCCCGAGCTACTAACAGTCTAGCACATAAAATGTACACAAAGAAGGCCTTCCCCTGTGTGCATGTGGTCATGTGAGAATCCCCAGCAAGAAACAGAAACTACAGCAGAAGAACTTGAGAGTGTCAGTACGGGCTCTAACTGGTTAGAGACTCCATACCCAGGTCTTTCACCTCTGAGGCAGCTTGATACTCCAGGTCTTTCAGTTCCTAATGGAGAGGCAATCTTAGAGCTCTCGAGAGATCTCCTCTTTCTAAGAACTGCCCTCAAGTCTCTTGTCTATTGTGGAACTGGAGAAGATAGTTCCAAGAGACTTGACACCCTTGACCCACAAAATGGGAGCTGGAAGTTCCTGTGGTTTTGTTTTGGACTGCCTTTTTTAAAACTTTCAGATTACAAACATTTCTCATTCAGGAGAGAGATGGGTCCTGTCGGAATGTGAAACCCTCTTAGGAATATTCAGAACCAACTAGATTGTCAACACTTTATGAGAGGCTATTAGTGTGAAGTGTGTTCAATTATCCCTTGCTTTCCTCAAGAGAATAAAGAGTGAACCCATTAGAAGTTGCTTGAGAATGACCATTTTGACCATTTTAATTTGTTTTCTTCCCTTTTAGAAGAGAGAAGCCATTTTCACTTTGGCATTGGCTTTCTTTATCGAGTTAGAGGGGATAACTTTAATGGCATGAACTATCAGTGCTTCTTCTTTGTCCATTGGGACTTCTCCCAGCCACTTTGTTCTTATGGTTGGTGGGTGATGAGGGGGCCAGTTTAGCCCATCACAGCCCTGTGCAGTGGACCTGCACCCCTCTCACAGTGTGGCTATATCAGAGCCCAGGTTAGGAGGCTCATATCAATCAATCCCATTGAGGATGACTCCCTGCTTCTTCACAGATGGGTGAAGATGTCGTGATGCCGTGCCCAAAGTAAGTGAGACAAAGTCTCATCAACCTCCTTCTTAAGGAGTATTCTGACTACACTTTTCTAAGACAGGTTTATTCCTTCTTCCAGCAATTCATGTTGTATTTAATAGTCAAATACATGCATTATTCTTCAGTCTCTCATTCATTGTCCAGATTTTGCATGCATAAGAAAAAAACTCAAATAAGTCACTGCCAGTGAGTCGACTCAGATGCATAGCGACCTCACAGGACAGAGAATAGCTGCCCTTGGGGTTTCAGAGACTGTCATTTTGCCAGGATTAGAAAGCCTCATATTTCTTCCTTTGAGTAGCTGGTGCTTTCAAACTGCTGGGCAGTTGGTGACCAGCCAAATGTATAACCTACTGCACCACCAGTAATCCTCCATTCTCAAGGTGCCATCTTAAATGTTTAATACTGTAAAGAGGTCTTTTGCAGAAGAGTTGGCCGATTTGCTCCATAGTTTATTTTGACTGTTTTTTTCCCTTGACATTGATTATTCATCCAAGTAAAGTGAAACCCATGACAATGTTCTTTTCTGCATTTATAATATAGCCTGTTTATGCAGAGATGAGATGTTTTGCCTTCCATATGTTGAGGTGGAATTGGCAAGGCTTCAAGTCCACATGACTTCCAACAAGCAGTGCTATGTCCTCTGCACAGCCTGGGCTGTTAATGACTCCTCTGCCAATCCTTGGTTTCCATTCTTCTACAATTACTTTCCCAGCACAGAGGAAGGATAAAGAGAGTAAAAGGATAAAACCCTGATGTCTCTGCTAATTTTATGTCCAATAGCATCTCCGTTCAAACTACTGTTTTAGTACTGTGTATAAGTTGTATATAAATGGAATTATGTTTTCTAGAATTACCTTTCTTAAAGCTATCTATAACTTTTTATGACCCACATGGTTAAGTGACTTTGCATAGTCAAGCCGATATCTTTCTGGTGTACCTGTCCTTTCTGTTGATATCTGATCTGACATCAACAATGACACCCTCCCTTTCACATGCTCTTCTTGATCTGGTTGGGTTTCTGAAAGCTGTCTGTTTGTGTACTGCTGCAATCATGTTGAACTAGCTCAAGGTAGTTTGACATGTTTGTGATGACTACAGTATTCAGTAGAAGCAACTAATTTTCTAAGCACCTGGCTTATTCTACCTCCAAGGCTGACACTATAAACTTAAAAATGCATGAGTTGCACCAAGGGGTGGCCTCAAGGCCCTTATAGTCTAACCAAAGAGGAGGACAAGTAACTAGTTGAGCATCAACAGGATTGAGTTGTGCCGAGCTAAGTTAGAGAACGACCTGAGAAAACTACCACCTCAACCATAAAACTAAAAAGCTAACAAACTGCTGCCAGATTGATTCTGACCCCATGTGTTATTGAGTAGAACTGGGGTCCATACGGTTTTCGTGCCTGCGAACATTCAGAACCAAATAACCAGGCCTTTCTTCCACATCCTCTCTGCTTGGGTTCAACTATGGGTCGAGACCCCTTTAGGGTGGAATAACTCTTACACGGGGGTCACCTGATTCATAACAGTAGCAAAATTACAGTGGTGAAGTAGCAACAAAAATAAATTTATACCTGGAGGGGGTCATCAAAACATGAAGAACTGTACTAAAGGGTCGCTGTGTTAGAAATTGAGAATCACTGCTCTAGAACAAGGGTTCTGACACTTGAGGTCACCTCGGAGTCCCCCAAAAGCTGTATTAAAGCACTAACTAAAAGCCCCCCACAAGGTTTTGATTCAGTAGTTTGGGTGTGGGCTCCAGAATATGCACGTCTAACAAGTTATCAGATGAGGTCAGTACTGCAGGTCAAGGGCCTGCTTTTAGAGTCACGGCTGCATCCCTCCCTGAGGAAAGACAGAAGAGAAATGCCCTCCTCTTGCCCTAGGGGGATCACATGGCAGGGAACAGAAAGGACACTTCTCTTCTGTTTCCAGATTCCTATCTTCACTCCCCTTACCCTGTCTTACTCTGTGCTGTGAATTTACTTATAAATCGGTGTGCTTCCTGCCTACCCTCTGAACAGGCTGCACTGCATCTTTTCTGCAAGTTTTCTTCTTTCTTTATTTCTTTTAAGTGCATGACTTTGACCTCTCCTAGGTAGGAATGGAAGGATACTAAGAAAAATGGCATGCTGCATCTCTGAATTATAAGTTGTATACAACCCAAGGGTGGTAAGTCTGTAGGTAGGAGTTCATTTTTAACTGAACACTGCAGTAGTCAGCCTTGCTGCTCCCAATTGATCATGCCTCACAAAGTACTGAGTACCTGTGGATGGACAATGAAATGGACCATTGACCAAAGGAGTCACATCCCAGATCCAACCCCATAGATTTACCTCCGGCCCTTCAAGAGGCATGAAAGGCCGGTTGAGACTGAAAACGATCTCTCAACAGCCCACCCCTCCAATCCCCAAGCAAATGTAAACCAGTTAGAGTCTGTTCATTTGTAATACTGCCGCCTTTTATTCCAGAGAGTCTTTTTTTTTTTTGAACAAGTTCTGTTAAAATTGGGAGCCCATAGGATCCCCACAGTTGAAGCGGTTGACTGTGAACAGGAAGATTGGGGTTTCTAATCCCCTCTGAGAAAGAAAGATGGGGTCACATACTTGGAAACACTTTCGGACAATTCTCTCTGTCCCATGAGGTCTCCTGCATCAGAAACAACCCAATGGCAGCTTTTTGTTGTTCTTGTTGGTTTTTTTGGTTTTTTTGGCCAGTAAGCAAAGGCAAGCTCCACCACTAAGGATCCCTTGTCCTTGTTTTCATTTTATTTTATCTAGCTCATCTTCGCACAGGAAATACGAGCTTTGTGGATGGAAAGAGCATCATATGTCAATACTTTTGCAATGATTTCCCCAACAGTTCTTACAGATATAAATGCTTTGAAGCATTTGTCAGTAGCCAGTAATAGCTAGAGGAGTGGGGGGAAGCAACAGAAATTACATCTCGTGGCTGCATGGGAATGAATGGAGGGGATCGCATTATCCCGAAACTCCAAGAAAATGACCAGCCTGTCCATATGTGGATTTCCACATGCAGCTGGGCTGTGATTGTTAGCACTTAGACCTGAAGTTGTCGGAAATGGTTATGAGTGTAGGAATGATGCCAAGTCAGTGAGAGAGAGAGAGAGAGAGCATGGCCCCCTCCCTGAAAAAAAAAAGAAAGAAGAAAGAATTTAGCTTCTCAGAGATGAGACAAGTCAATAAACAGCTTGATTACTAATTCATTCAGGAACAAAAATAATGGCTTTCTAAACTGAAACGACCAAATGCAATAAGTAACTGTTTGTCAGGGCAGTAATAATGGTATTTGTATCTCTTTTAATTGGCTTTAACCTTTCCCTTCATGTGTGCAGTATTAAAAAATTAAAGAGGAAAGTATTTAGAGGCATAGATTTACGGCACTGCGTGGATTACATGCTTTTAATGAGGTCAGGACAATAAACCATCTGAGCAGAACCTGCTGCCCAGTGATGAATGACTCCCGCTCACAATAGATAGACTACAGTGTGTGCGTGCACACAGCCTCACAGCCTCCTCCACGCAGAGCGAGGGAGGCCAGCTGGGCTGGTGAGCTAGCACGGAGTATTTCAAGTTGCCACCAGGAATGCCAAGAAATTGTCAAGATACATAGCTATGCTATAACCCAAACTTACCACCGTCAAGTCAATTCCAACTCCATGGGACCCACTAGGACAGAGTAGAGATGCTCCCCAGGGTTCCTAAGAACGAAATCTTTATGGGAACAAGCAACATTCTCATCATCCTTCTGCTGGGTTTGAACTGCCTCTCTTGAGGTTACCAGCCCAGTACCTAACCCACAGTGCCACTAGAGTTCCTTTGATTGTGCTAAGCAATAATGTTTGTGTAAGATGTTAATGTAAGCTTGTTTGTGTATGCATGTAAGTGTTTCCTGGTGGGTGGGGGGGGTGGATGGATGGATGGATGGGTGGATGGATGGAACAAGGGACCGAGAGAGGGAGGGAGCAAAGAGGGACGAGGCTTTGGAAGAGCACACACAGTAACGTGATGTAGCTGGCTTGCACTAACTTGTAAGAGCAGATTGTACAACATCCCTTCCCAATCCCATCACATTCTGAGCTTAAAATTGGAGTAGGTGGGAAGAGTCACACCACAGAATTGGCAAATGCTACACATTGGGGCTTTACCCCACCCCCACCCCACCCCCAGAGAGCTTTATCAACACCCTACTGGACAGACACCAAACCATGCAAAGTGATTCTATCTAGAACCTAGTTTTGTTGGGGAAAAGAAGTGTAGGAAAGGCAATGGGTTTGAAAAATGGGAAATCAGATATTTCTCTTCATTGTTTCATTTATTTATTATCTTAAAATTTCATCAGGCAGGACTTTTAGAATAAATATTAACAGGTATTTCAATTTAAAATCAGACTGCAAACATAATCACAATCTTTTAAAATAAACAAAAAGAGGTGGAATATGTCTATAGTTACTGTGATCTTGACTTTGTAAGTCAGATTTACATCATTTTCAATCCCCAAACCATGCCCAATGCGGAGCACATAGTTGTGACTCGTGCTGATCCAACAGGACAGAGCACAACTTCTACATTAGGGTTGCCAAGATTGCAATTCTTTCCTGCATCAGACAGCCTCATCTGTATCTCATAGAGCATCTGAGAGATTTGAACCACCAACTTTGGAGTTAGCAGCTCAACACTTAGCCTATGACAGACAGTTCAAGAACAATCAATACTCAGACACATGATAGAATCAAATGGTTAAAGGTATTGAGACTCAGCCAGGAATGTACTCTTTGAGGAAGAGAATGTCTTCAATCTCCCAGAGTAAAAAGACCCATGACAAGAAGAGGGTCCATATAGGCAGTCCAGAAAAGTGAGGTCTTCATTGTCTGATCCCATCCCACAATGAATTCTAATGGAGAGAGTCACCGACCATAGCCCCTCATGATAACTAGCCCATCCAAGTCTGAACATAGCCTTTGCCTAAGCACCAGCCTAGCATTATCCTTGTAAACCATGACTTTGGTTGAGCTAAAACTCCCATCCTTTTAGCTCTCCGTTGATTACATGGCCTGCATAAGCCCGTCCAGGGACTCTGAGCCTCCCGTACTTCTAGCATTGTTGAAGCCACTCAGGACTCATACATTTACCAAGTGAGTGGACCTCTCTTTTCTGGTGGTCTACTTCGGGAAAATCTGTCATTGAAAATGCTATGGAACTCACCTCTACTCTGCCACACACAGCGTCCCCCAAAGTCAGAGGCCAATCACAGTTTGGGTTTAAGGAAGGCCCCTTGTTTGGCCCTCTCTCTTAAATCCTCTTATTCATCACAGTTCTTATGTCATCACCAACAGCCAACACTTCCAGAGAGTATCCTACATATAGTTGGGTTGATCTTATTCCCTACAGATTCTTGCAAATTAAAGTCCTATCTTTGGAAGTGCCGTTCATGCCATGAATATCCTTGCACAACTCATAGAGAGAGGGCACTGGCTTTTCTAAGCATTCATTCAGCGAAAATTCTGATATGCCATTCCCTGTGCTAGGTCAGAAGATAGAGGGTACATGCAATAGACACGGGGTTCCTGGAACCTGACTTTCTCAAAAGGTGGTTATAGACATGAGCAAGGGCATGAACAAAAAGTGTCAGCGCAGGAGACAGATTTGAAAAGCAAAATAGGGGTGAAGGGCATAGAGAAATAGATCTGTTAATCTTCTAGTTCATAGAGGATAGGAAGGAAAGCACTTCAAAGAAGGTACACTTTGAAAAAAAGATGTGAACAGGAAAGATTAGGCAGCCATGTGGAGACCTCAGAGAAAAATATCCTGAATGCTTTTTAGGGAGACATCGTTCAACATCACCCAAGCCAGTAAAAGGGGACCGTGGGTGCATGGTATTTGTTCCTTTCTGGGAATTATATCAAAGCAAGCTCAGGCATCCATCCTTGTGCCCACTTCTTTGGGAAAGCCCACAATTCATTAATGATGGATAGTTGACTGCATGTGCTTCCATATGCCCCAAGTTTGGTGTGGGGAGGAATCTGTCAGTGTTTGGGATAGCATTGTTTCCATGGTAGCCATGGGCACTTGTGTATATTTTCTTGAGGAAGGGAGGAGGGAAAAGGAGAGAGAGGAGGGAGAACACTCATTTCATAAACTGTGGCCTCTCAAAGAAGTGAACATCAGCAAAAAAGTCAAGACAGTGGAGCAGGCAATCATCCATTAATCCACTGCCATCAAGAGGATGCCAGCATGTGGCCACCATATCTAGCGTTTCTGAGATGGTCCATCGGTCATGCAGCAGACAGCCTCATATTTTGTCAGTGGAAAGGTTGGTAGATTTGAACTTCCAGCCTTGAGTATAGTCATCCACTGAGTGTCCTGCAGAACCACAACAGAGACAGAGGATCCTCTCTGTCTAGTCCCAGCACAGTCACTCAATGTCACTGTAAGCATGGTATTGACCTCTCTGAACATTCTGTGTCCTAAATTGTGACATATAAATATAAAAATGTCTAATTCGTAGGGTAATGGGAAAATCCAATAAGACCATGTCGATAAAGCAGCTGGCCCTGACTAGCCTAGAACTTCCCTTGAGAGAAATCTCTGGAGCTGTCATTAAAAGTGTGACTGACCAGAGTGAGGCTATCATGGCTTGGGGTCAGAGAGAGCTCATTCATCTTAGCTCCATTCTTTCTCTTGACTGCAGAGCTGCAATTTGGATGAAGAAGATGCGCCAAGTTTTCCTGATTGAGCAAGAAAACTGAGAGTGTGGTCGTCACTCTGTTAGCGTGATCTTTAACAGAAGACTAAACAGGCAGGATCCCTGGGCTGCTCGGCAAAGGAAAAGATCATTCCTTGCTTACCCGTAGTATTGTCCACCCACCCCCTACCCTTTCTCCTTCATCCTGACTCCTTTCCCTCCCTTGCTTCTGCCTGAAGCACCAGAAATAAAGCTGGGAACCAACTAGACAGAATCCCGGAATCACTTCACACATACAGTGCAATCTATACCGCAAACTGTGCTGCCTGAGAATAGAATTGTAAGGACATGCATGGATGCTGGTAATATTCCTAGGAGAAATGGAAGCTGCATATGAATGGAAATATAAGAACAATGTTTTTTTTTTTAAATCTGAAGAGGGAAGCAAACATGACAGAAACAATAAGATAATGTTTTTTATGTTTTCGCCCTTAATGGACTGAGAATATTAATTCAGCATATTCCTTGGAGAAGCGATCCAAACCTCTTCCCTCATTTAATAGGAGGTTACAAGTGTTGGTGTTGCGGTTATGAGCAGAGCTGCAACTGCAAGACCAGCAGTTCAAAACCACCAGCTTCTACACAGGGTAAAGACGAGGCTTTCTGTCCCTGTAAAGAGTTACAAACTCGGAAACCCACAGGGGCAATTATATTGAGTTGCCATGTGTCAGAATTGGCTCCCTGGCCATGAGTTCATTTTGTTTTAGTTTTTGAGAAGTGTTAGGGGGAGGGGCGAGAGACCCTATTGAATTGATAAAATGCTGGTGTATGAGTAGAATGTTAGAAAGGACTTCATTTGTTTATTTTTATTTTATACACATCTACATGGGTTGATTTTTTTTCAATGGGCCTGTACTACATTTAATAATAAAAATAATAGTAGCACACTTTTTAAGAACTGGTGGCAGAGAAAGAAGAGTTACTTTCTTCCCAACATAGCTCCGTTGTTTTTAAGTAAGTTTTATTAACAAGTGACAATTACTTTTTTATGATGCATTTAAGATAGTGAATTATGAATGACTGAAAATCCCCTCCAGCCTAATTGAGAACCATTATGTCTGGTAATTGCCACTGATTTCTGCAAACAGTCATTTTTCTCTGGCCTATTAACATAATTTGAATTTTTAATTGCCCTTCATAATTGTCTATTGGAGTTAACAAACAGTCCCATCCACTAATGGGCTTCAAACCAGACCTCTCCCCCAAGGGACTCACACCAGGAGCACAGTGACCACTGGAGAACATGATGAGGACGTGGCAGACGGTCAAGATGAGATGGCAAACACAGTCACAAATGTCACAGTTTTTGAAGGATCCACCCAGCTGGAAGTGGTGGGTTTGGGGGTTTGTTTTGAAGGCGGGCATGGTTGTTAGGGGCCCTACACATAGTGCCCTATGTAGAACACAACAAAACCCTCCTGGGTTCTGAAGTTGCTATGTTTGAGTCCAGATCTGCAGATGCTGTACAAAAACATGGACAAGCATGTGTCTGACTCTCTACACATGCACACACATACACACTCTAAAACTCCATTAGTATATTTTTTCTTTATTCAGATAAATTCACAAACGTACATAGATAAAAGCCTAAAGAGGGAAATCTTCTGTAGGCGCCTCTAAAAGCATCAGATGTGTATGCAAAACTGTACACATAGTATAGCATATGGCAATGTAATTATTTCCTCACATCGTTTAATATTCATCCCTGCTGGGATCATGGGTGATACGCTGAGCTGGTAATAGGAGGTCAGTAGTTTGAAACCACCGGCTGCTCTACAGAAGGCAGATGAGGTTTCTGCTCCTGTGAAGATGCTCAGAACAGCTATGCTTCTGGTTCTGCAGGGTCACTCTGCATCAGAATGGACCCAGTGGCATTCAGTTTGGTCTTTGTTTACTTAATGACACAGCAGTTGGATTCACTGCTAGTTATTTGATCATTTCAAATCTGTAGTTTATTTTCACCCCTTGGTTTTTACTTCTACTGGAAAAAAACGTGATGTAGGGAACTACCACCGAGAATATTCCATATCCTGTCTGTTCATTGCCCCACAAAGATGTTCTGGATGTGAATGAATGCTAAATGATGCTAAGTTCCCCTCCAGGAAAGTTGTATTTGAATGTAACTCCTCCATTGGCATAAGAGTGCTGGCTCCCCATTAGGTACCCCAATATTCAGTATTGACATCTATCCCATTGTTGATCCAATTGCTAAGTTGTTGCTGTTGTTATTGTTACTTAATAGCTTCTCATGGAAAAGATGCATTTATTTAATTGAAGTGAAGCGAAACATTTTTTATCTAGTTATTAATATGTGTGTAGGAGGATGGTATTTATGAATTCCATGTCACCTCCGCCTACTGTTTTAGAGAGGGCATCAATTTCTTTGGCCGCAGTGAAGATGTTAAATGATTGCTTTTTGCTTTGCTTTTGACCTTCTCTTTCTGGAGATGGCTCCTCCGCAGAGCCACCAGATGTTCAATGCCAACAGGACAGTGGCCTCCAGCCACACATCAAGTTCCTCTGCTTCCGGAAGGAGGCCTTGTTTTTCCAGCCACCTCCAGGCTCTTACGCATTTGCGTGTGGTAGGGAGGGATCTCTCATCTCTCAGTGCAATGGATGGAAACCACAACAAAACTGTCCCAGGGGGGCTCCATGGTTGTCTTCTGCCTCCCAGAGCCCTCAATTCTCATCTCTGTGCCCCTCATAAAGTCCCAGTGAGGGAAACCTTCTGGGATCGCCCAAGGAGGTGAATATTAAAGAGAAACGCCCTTAAGAAACCCAGCCTGGAGGCAGGGCTCTGAGACTCATTTGGAAGCAGCCCTCTGCACTCACGTTCTTAGTGTCTAAGGGAATGTCTCCTCTCTCTTGGCGAGGCCTCTGACACTTAAATGAATGGTCCCAGAGAAGCTGTGGACATTGTCAGCATTCCCCACCTGACTACCTAAAGTGGATGACTCGCCACCTCAAGTTCAGAGTCTCAGGGTGTGCTTATGGTGCCTTTAAATCAATGCTCTGAGAGAGCTCATTAGGGACTTGGGCATGGGCAGCTATTTGCTGGTGTGGGAGGGAGGGCTAAGCTGAGGCATCCTCTTGGCTTGGAAGCAGACAGGGCTGTTTGTCTGAGTGTGTTCTAAGTGGCCATGTTTCTTCCTAACTTTGCTGAGGCATCTAAGGGGGCCCTCAAGGAAGATGCTAAATGAATTCCTACCTGGACAAGGCCAGTGGTAACATCTGGGGGTGACTCTGAGGCAGACAGTTGCTCTAAAGATAGCCACTTTGTGTTTCCGTTCGGGAAACATTCCTTTCTTTCAAATTGGAACCAGCAGCCCTGCCGCTTCTCCTTCCTCCCTCCCTCATCCCCACCCCTACCCCTATCCTCTGCAAATGGGTTGCAAACTCCCTTGTCTCCAGCCACCGGTTCTCCTTCCCAGTTATGGGTGAGGATGGACAGCACGGTCTCAAAGCAGACCTCTGCTCCATGGCACTGTCGGGGGCAATGTTTAAGAGGCAGGTCCCCTGGGACTCCTATGGAGGCACTGGCAGTGGGCTGGGACCACAGACTTTGAGTTAACAGCTGAGAATATTTTTAGTATCCCTGCAGATTCCTCTCAAGGACAGAAACAAACCCTCAAACTCACCACCATCAAGTCCATTCAGACTCAAAGAAATGCTATAGGACAGAGTAGAACTGCCCCCGGGGCTCCCAGGACTGTACAGCTTGTTGGGAACACCGGGCCCCTCCTTCCTTCCCTGGAGGGGCAGATGGATTCAAACGGTTGAACTTCAGGTCTGCAGCTCAATGTCTTCACTCATATGCTCCTTCTGGAGGCCAATGAGTGCATGCAGATTTGCTTTCTTCATCACCTAGAATGAACACAGATTATATAAGAAAGGTAAACTCACGGGCCAGGTGTCAATCATGACTTGCACTCTAGCATGTTAAGGCTTAAGCAACACATGGGAACTTATCTGAGGAAGTCTATTCTTTCCAGAGCTTTATGTATATTTGGAGACTGAGTGCTCCAATCTGGAATCGGATAGGAATTGGCTTTAGTTCTAATTCTAGGCTTGACACATTCGAGCTTATAGTTTTTTTTTAAGTGATTTAAGAATAAAAGTGGAGTGCTGTCAACATTACATGAACTGTCATAGACACACAGTGCCCACCATACAAGGTTAACCAGTCACCTTGGAGACAGCCGTCCTTCCTGGCACTCTCCTGTGATTCAGAGTGGAACTGTACTTCCTGAGCGGTGTACGTTGGGACATTTCAGCAGGAGTGGATCACCAGGTCTTTCTTCCAAGGCACCTCTGAGTGAGTTTGAACAGCTAACACTTCAGATAGTCATCTGAAACACACACACAACTTAATCAGTGGTGCAACCCAGGGTGTCCCTACCACATGCTGTAAGCCTTTAGAAATTTGTCTATGAGTATTAAAACCGAACAAAAAAATCATGCCATTCAAAACCTTGGGCTGTGTTATCAGGTGCTTCTCTGTCCCCTGCATCTTTGCCCCAGCCTGTCTGCATCCCTGCGGGTCAGGCCCTGCTTTGTGTGAAAGCAGAGAGGGAAGACGGAGGACAGTTTAGAGATGCTGCCAAGTGTGAGCCTCAGCCCGCTGTTTATTCCGCTCATTCAACTAACAAGGCGTTTCACCAGTGATGCATTGTTTCCTCAGTGGAGTTTTCCTTCGTACATCCATAATTAAAAAGGGTGCATAGCAGGAACGTGGCACGCTTGTCATAGAGCATGTGTTCACATCGAAAAACCAAGGCATCAAAGCTTTGAGGGAAGGAAGATAAAGCAGTTGCACAGGACCTGAGAATATGACTTTCTTTCAAACCAGCGTTGATGTTAAAGAAGAAACGTTGCGTGTGTCTGTGGATTAGGGCATTTAGGGTGTAGAGACCACAATGTAAACGATGACCTGTTTGCTACTGGTATTTAAAATGCATTCATAGCAGTGAGCACAGACCCTCTTTGTAGCTTCTCAGGGAAAAAAGCATGCTTTATTGGCAGGGAAATTTGCCAAGATTAGGAAAGAAATGAAATTATCTACACAGTTCACAAAGTTGCCTTTGTTTAAGGTACATTCAACAAATCCCTGGTTCATGTGAGAGGACTAAAAGTAGCCAGAGGTGCAAGGTTGATGCTGATACTCTGATTGTAACAAGAGAAAAACTTAACCCGACTCAAAGTTTCAGGATGATCAAGACCGAGCATGGGTCCAGAGTTCTCTGCCGCACTAACAACCAGCTTGAAATCCAGGAGCGCATGGACCTCATGCTGCTTTAAAATATATCCCGAACAATGAGTGAGGCTACGCATATATTTCTCCCACACTGGCCCCACCATTTTAACTGGATGTCACTCTTCACCAAGATCTTTGTCATGAAGTGAATTTGACACTACTGCTAAGTTTGTGCTGGGGTACCTTAATGCCTCCCCCTATCTGCCTCCCCCTCCCCCCTGTTAACTGAGAACCCGAGAGATCAGCAAACAATATTGAAGCCTCATTAAGCTTCCAAGCAGTGTCTAGTCTCACAAGAGAATAGCATTTTGAAGTAGACAGAGAGTAGCAACAGAGATAATCACGAGGAAGAAAAACACCAGAATAAAAGAAACATCAATAAAATATACCACGCACCATTAAGGACCACCCTGAGATAAGAGACTCAGCCAAGCAGTAAAGATCATAAATGAATTAATGTCAAATAAAAAAATAAAAAGATGGCTGGTCTATCAGAATATGTCAGATGGAGCAAAAATCTCTCCTGCTTAGGAAACTGTCAAGTCTCCCCTCCCCTCCACTGGAAGGGTAATTGGGCCAGGGACTCTGAATGCTGAGAGCCAGTGCATGCCAAAGCACTCTTCTTTGTAGGAAATCCCCTGTGGGTTGCAAGGACCAGGCACCACCTAAGCCATTTATCAGAAACAGTTCTTTTCCTTTTTTTGAGTTGTTGCCTTCATGTTAGTTTGCACTCTAAATGTTGGTCTCGTTTAAGAATGCATGATGAGTAGAAGGCTCAGACACCAGTCTGTATTTCTCCAGATGTGTGTTGTTTCTGTCCTCTCTCCCACCGGTCCTTCTCTCTGTGTCATGCACACACACTCATATACTAACTAGTTAGTGATCCCAATAAGATGGAGACATCACTCTCCATTACCTTTAACTGGTGTGTATTTCCTAAGAACAAGGACACAGTCTTAAGGAACCAAGGTGTCATTATCAAAAGTGAGGGATTTAGCATGATCTGTCCATATTTAAATTTCATACAATGTCCCAATAATGCCCTTTATAGTTTTTGTTTTGTTTTTTCTCCCAAGCCAGTTTTCATTGCAGGACTCACCAGCATTTAGTTGTCATCCCTGTTTAAGTCCCTTTAATCTCAGAGTTCCTTTTTTTTCACTTTTGTGGTTATGTCCAGTGTTCTATGCCATGCTATTTTTATTAATGCGCATGTGCGTGCAAAAAGTTTACATAAAAATGTACAGTCCAATGGAATTCCACAGATTAAGCACATGTGGGTCCCCAACACCACATCAAGGACAGATCCTGTCCAGCACCCTTTGATGTACCCATTTCTAATTGTAAGCAATGTATATCCTGAGGAAGCATGACTTCTCTTGGCCAGATTCACCCTAGAGTTCCTCATGGGTATGACTATAACCCTTGTGGCAGCCACGCTGCCCACACATCCTGCTGTCTTCTCTGGCTGAGGAACCTGAACCATCACCATGCCCTACCTTCACAGTCTCACGTGTAAGCGTGAGACTGTGGGATGATATGCTTGTCTAAAACGCTCCAAATACGTACGACAAAGAGCCCCTTTATGTCCAATACACCAGGGGCTTTCTACCCATGACGTGTCGTTCCCATTACATGTAACTCACCGTGCAAGGATGACCTCATCTGAAGCAGTCTAGCCTGTTGAAGGAGCACGTGCTTCATCATGGCAAAGACCAGTTTCTAATGCCTTGCTCTCAATGCCTGTCTTTATTGCTTTGGGCACTGATTGGATTGGGCCAACTGACCACATGTTGAGTATCGGTGGATTAGAGCAGTTAGCTCCTGCCATTCAAAATTCAGGTATAGGTTTATCTTTGTGAAGCATTCCTAAGTCCCCGACCTATTTTAGACCACCATCAAATGCCTCCTGTGAGCACTTAGGTCAGTTTGTAACAACATTCCCATGTTTGTGCTGCTTTCATTGGTGTGCCGAATCCACTTCCCTTGAATCCAGTGTGACTCGCAGCAACTACTGATGGGATTTCTAAGGCTGTAATTCTGTACGGGAGCACACAGCCTCTTCTTCCTCCCAAGGAGCAGTAGGTGGGTTTAGATTACTGACTTTGTGATTAGCGGTCCAAGGTTTACCTGAGAGTCACTACTGGCCCCTCGTACCCTGTTTATAGGAGTATATGGAATGTACTGGATGGCAGGGGGGTTGCTTTGGGGGGATTAGTACCTTGTCCTAAAGTCCCTGAGGAATGCAAGAGATTAAGCCCTTGACAAGGAACTGAAATGCAGGCAATTCAAATCCATGTTGTGACACTTGAAAGAAAATCCGGGCAATCTATTTCCAAAAGACCCAAGACTGTGCCCAAAGTCGCAGTCATGGTGTCCATTCGGACTCCTAGCAAACCTGAAAGACGGGGTAGAATGGTCCCTACGAGTCTCGAAGACTGTACATCTTTATGAAAGCAGAGAGCCTCATTTTTTGTCCAAAGACAACTTGGTCATTTGGAACCTCTCGCCTTGCGATCAGCAGCCCAACAAGTAACCCACTCTAACACTGAGGTCGCACTCCACAAGATCACAGCCTTTGCAAAAGCTACAGAGCACATGGCATTGCCAGGAGACAGAATCAGAAACTGGCTTTTGGTTGACGGTGGTGTTTTGTTTCGCTGCTATTTGGGGGATTTGTTTGCTTGTTTTAATCATGGTCTGGATTCTAGGAAATAAGGTCTGCCATTTATTGTTATCCTCCAGGCCTGGTGTAGCATAGAGATTCAACCACTAACTCCCACATGAAAGAGTAAGCACACCTTCTGACAGGTGATGAAACCCCATCGGACCATGATATAACCTGAGATACATTAAGTTGAATGAATAATATTTGGCATCAAGGAAAAGGGCCAGCCTTGCTCTGAAATGCTGAGGCGGTTTTGTTTGTTTGTTTTAATTTTTAAGAGGGAAAAATTCACACTTTCGGAAACACCAAACTGTTGTTGTGTACATACATAGTAGACACTTAAAAAAAAACCACGTTATTTTCTAACAAATCATTTTGGGAGTGAGTGTGGTGCTACTTTAGCAGTGGAGCTGCATGTAACTATTTTCAGAAGATCCTATATCTGGCCGCCTGTGTTTCTGTCTTTCTTGGAATGTCACAGTTAGCCAGGATTCATTGCAGCGTGTGCACCTCATGTCGTTGGTGGGTAAAATTCCACATTGCAAACAGAACCTGACTTGCTGAGAAAAAAGAGCGACCACCAATGGCTTAGAGGGAAATGATGGCATTGGAAACTAAACCTGTTAGTGATTTGTTTTCACCATCTTCAAGCAGTTTAGCAGTTTCTTCTCTTCTACTTTCCTTGTTCCATGAGCATGGTGGTCTGGAGAATGGAGATTGGAATGCTTGACTCCTTCTGAGGAGAGAGGGTCTGTTTTGACAATAGAATGCAGCCCTGACTTGCCCTAAACACTCGCTTGATGATAGATAGTATCACATCTCCAGAGTAAGTCGCTTTGAAGTTGCTTCCTCTGGCTGGTCAAGCCTGCAGGCTGCCGGGAAGTACCGAGTGTATTCTGTGGTTGCCTCACTTCTGGCCGAGTGATGGGAGAGCAAGTCATCAGAAGCACACTTTGATGGCAGTACACCCCTGTCAGCCAAATAAAAATTTTCATAACCCTGGTATGCATCTGAAGTAGGCATTGACTCCCTACTTAACTGTTCTCGCTTTCTGGGTGGCTTTCAGTTATGACTTAAAACTCCAGTGTGGCCTCACAAGAGAACTAGTTGGGGGGGGAGGGGGTGGCAGAAGTCATATAAATGTAAATGTAAAAGATACAGCTCATTCTGTCTTGGAAATTGTTGGTGTGAAGAGAGCTCCACGGTGTTTTATTTAAACAAGGTCGGCTTCGACCTTGATTGACTTGCAGTAAATTGCCTGGTACAAGAGGCAAACGGAAGTGGAGAGAAAAATGGCAATCAGTACCAAATGTTTCACGTATTGATTGACAAGCACCAGAGATGTGCTAGAGTAAGATAAATTGGCCAACAGGGCCCTTCTTGACAGCTCCTGAGATGGGAAAATTGTTCTTGTTAATTTGCTGCGGGAACCTTGTCATTTACGGGATATGCACGTGAGTATCTTCTAATTGTGTAAACAAAGTTTGGCTTCCCGTGCAGCGGTGTTCTTCATGGGGTTCGGCCATGTTTGGGTAGGAGCACCAGGATGCACTTCTAGTGGGAGAAGAAAGAGGGGAGCTGGGCGCCTCCCTCAAGCAAGAGGTATCAAACGACAGGCAGCGAGTAGCTGGCAAACTCATCGAAGTTCTTCTAAAATCCAGGCCTCGTGATTCTCTTCTGCCATGGGGAGTGTGACCCCAAGTCGACTCCAACCCACTGTGGCCCCGTAGGGCGGCTGGAGCACCGGCTCAGAGGATTCTTCTAGGCTGCAGTCTAGACAGGCAGGGCCCCCTGGTGCTCTCGTGGTTACATGTCGGCCAGCAGTTCGAAACCACCAGGTGCTAAGAGGAGGAGATGAGGCTTTCTCCTCCGGTGAAGAGTCACAAGCTTTAGATCCCCCGGGGGCAGTTCTGCCTGTCATACCGGGTCTTCAGGAGTTGGAAGTGACTTGGTGGCAGGGAGTTTAGTTTTTCATTTTGGAGTCTGCCCAGGAGCCTCCTCTTTCTCCCCCAACGCAGTTGGGTTGCGTGCGTTAAACCAGCCAGCTTGCATTTAAGCAACACAGGTGCTGAACTGCTGTGCCCCTGACTTCTCCCCCCCCCCCCTACCATCATGCTGATTCCAACACAGAGTCCCTCTCCAGAGGGTCTTGGAGGCTGGCCCTCTTTAGGAGAGCAGGCAGCTTCCTCTTCTGCCCATGGCTGAATAGATGAGGTTAGCAGCCCAGAGCTTCTGTCTGCCAGCGTCTCCGCCATTGTCCTCTCACCTCAACTGTGACTTTTCAGGTTTAAGTATATTCCCTTTATTTCTGAGCTGTACACAGGGGCACACACACACACACACACACACAGGCGTCTTCTATAGATGTCTCTTCTTCTGACTCAGTCACTACGCTTCTCCCCCTGAAGTCTTCCCCTTGGGATTCCCTGAGCATCTCTGGTCTTCTTCACTCGCCCAGTGGCCCAGCCCTGGTGAATGTCATCCATCAGCGGCCGCTCACAGTTCATTCTTGCCGTGCCATAAACTGTATGTCAGACCCGACCATGGAAAGACTCCAGGAAGTATCCAGGTGACAGCTAACTTTCACTCTCCTTTGCCAACTTTTCCAAATCAAACAAGAATTGCTTTTTGAATTTCAGAGGGTCATGTAGGCAGCACAGTGTGTGCAGAGGTTTTTCTCACTTTCTTTTATTCCAGGCAGAAACCCTTGCCGATATTACTCTCTCCCCTCCCTCACTACCTTTCCCGAAATTTTTCAGACCATTAGCCCATTCCTGATTGTGCAGGAAGGATATTTATTTTCATTTAAAATGGCGGAGTGAAAAATAACTCTAACTTCCAAGATCTGTACCTAATCACCCTCATTAAGTTTGCAGCCCGGGACTATGTATCACACTCGCACCAAGTTGGGGGATCCAGATTTTCTTGTTTCTATTTTTTTTACCTTGCTGTATTAAGAAGCTGTCCTGGTGTTAGGCCAGTCACATAGGCATCTGAAGCAGCCTGACTTATGGAATAACATTCACACATGGTCAGCCTGGAGTGAGGCGGAGGCCACACACCAGGCCAGAAAGTGCTCTCCCCAGAACCTAAGAGAACATGAAGGCCACCCCACTGCTGCCACACCACTTCTCAGTCACAGCCCCCTGGAGGACAAAGTAGAATGGCCCCACAGGCTTTCCTGGGCTGTCAATCTTCCCAAAGTCTTTCCCCTGTAGTGTGGCAAGTGAGTTTCAACCACTGAACTTTGGATTAGGAGTCACATGCTGAAACCACTGAGCCACCAGCGCTCCTCTGAAACATGCTAGCTGACACAAGCTAAGGGTTAGGGGCTCAGCCCCACCCACCCTGGCATGCCACAGGAGAAAGGCCTGCAGACCAGTACATATAAAGGTCACAGCCAGGAAGCACACGTGAGTCTCTGGGACTCCCCCAGGCTTGACACCTATTTAATCATACAGTCAGACATGGAAAAAGACAGACACAGACAAGCATCGCATCTTCCCAGCTCTGGAACAATAGTGTGCAGTGAGCTTATGGTTCTACAACCTTGAGGTGCCGCGTGTAATCTCTTCCCGAACTAACACCTGATCATCCAATCTTGTATTCAAAACAGTCCCCAGGCCCAGTCCATGGAGCTTTGTACTCCACCTCTCCTTGAAAGAAAAGACACCACCATCACATGCAACTTCTGAGCTGGAGGCGATGGGAGGACCTGGAGTTGATACTTCTCGCTCTTTCTCCGGGGATCCCTCACCCAGCCAGACTCTCCCACCAACCCTGCCCTTTACTTCGGCCCACCAAGCCATGGCCCATTCTCTAGCCATCGTCTACATGGAGCGTGCTACAGGTCTTTCCGACCCAGGCACAATGCACTATATTCTGGACACACGGGAGAAGAATGAGCCTCTCTACTCCTGTAAAGATTATAGCCGCAGGCTCCCTAGGGCTGCATTGAGTCATGGTGTATAAGTTGGGCCCTGAAGGAGCAAGACAGAAAGAAGAATCAATGCACGGTTCTTTTGAACTGTGGTGCTGGTGACGAATATGGAAAGGACCATGCACTTCCGGAAGAACAAACAGATCTGTCTTGGAACAAGTACAGCCAGAATGTTTCCGAGAGGCAAGAATGGTGAGACTTCATCCCGAATACTTTGGACAAGGCTGGCTCCTGGAGGAGGACACCATGCTTGCTAAAGTAGAGGGGCAACAAAAACAGAAGAGCCTAAGAGAAGATGGGTGGACACAGCGGAGGCCACCCAGGGCCAAGTCTGAGAAGGGTTGTGAGGATGATGCCCGCCTGGCAATGCTGCCTGCTGCACAGGGTCAGGAGGGGTCGGAACCAACCCAGGGGCACCTAACAGCATGAGTCAGAATTGACACACTGGCAAGGGTTTCTGTCAGTGGCTTTCCACCTTCAACCCTTTCATATAGTTCTGCATGTTGTCGTGAACCTCCCACTGTCAAATTATTCTCATTGCTACCTCATCACTGTCATTTTTCTACTGCTATGAATGGGAGTGACCCCTGTGAGAGGGTTGTTTGACCCCCAAAGGGTTCATGACCCACAGATTGAGAACCGATGTTCTAGATTAAGCTTGGCCCGGAGGTGCTTGCCTACTAAACAAACCCACCCATCGTGATTAAAACCCACTAGCTGCTCCAGAAGAGGGTGGTGAGGCAGTCTGCTTCCGGGACGACAGCCGGCTGAGAAATCTGATGCTGCTGTTCTGTTGGCCTACAGACATGTTATGAGTCTGAATTCACTCAGAAATCAGAGGGGCTGGTTGTTGTGATGGTTCTTCTTTCTTCTTCTTCTTCTTCTTCTTCTTCTTCTTCTTCTTCTTCTTCTTCTTCTTCTTCTTCTTCTCCTCCTCCTCCTCCTCCTCCTCCTCCTCATCTCCCTCCTCCTTCTCCTTAGTTCCTCCATCACTTTAAGCCAATCATTTTAATGAAATAACCCACTAACCATTGAAATAAATAGTTGTTTTGTTTTGTTTTCTTAAGAAAGACTAGACAATCGCTCCCCCACATGATTCCACATGTGCAAGGGGAGAGCTCTTTGGATCATGAGACCATTCTTCTGAGGCACCACTGGGTGGATTCAGACCTCCAACTACCCACTTAGCAGCTATGGACCACCGAGTGATGGCTTCCCCAGGAGCATTTGACCGGCTTAGGGCCAGGCACTATCTTAGGTACGATTCTCTGTCCCTGCCACTTAGCACAGCTCCTGCCACATGGGCAGCACCCCAGAGTAGGCTGGCTGAAGGACTTTGAAATGCCAGTAGTCACTGCAGTGTAGCCACTCAGGCCACCCTGACTGTGCCCTCCCTCTGTCTGATCCCACAAGGCCTGGCTAGCAGACTGTCTGGTTCAGAGCTCAGCCTGAATCAGGGTGCAAGGTCCAGCAGGCATCCTGGCCTACCACCAGCACTTGGGTCCTTTGCCCGTGTTCATCTGCAACTCATCTCAAAGTGCTGAGGAAGCTCTTTTAAAAGGCTCAGGTGTTGTTCGTGTGGTGCCAAGAATCTGTTAAGACATTGAGAACAGATGAAACCTGAGAAAAAGGCTGCAAATCACGTTGGAACCTTAAAGGCTGGGATATTTTGGGTGTCTTTGATTAACAAACTAATGGCCTGTGACCTGTGTAGGAACCACCTTTCCAAGTCTAAGGTTCACCAGGGACCAATTTAGTGGAAGAAAAAGTCTCTTTCGATTTTCTCTAAGTGGTCTCTTCTGCTCCACATAAACGAACTTGGTTTCTCCCCTCATAGTTCCTCCAGAACACAATTTTGTGTTCAAATCTACAAAATCACATTCCAGATTGTGTGTTTTCTGCAGGGCTGTCAGAACACCAAGTCACAACATACTCACTGCCTTTGCATCCATGCTGACGCACGGCAACCCTAGAGGGCCCGGTAGAGCTGTTCCTGTGACTTTTTGAGACTGTAACTCTTCGTAGGAGTAGAAAACCCCATCTTTCTTCCCTGGAACCATTTTGAACTACGGAACTTGCAATTAGCAGCCCAAAGCTAAACCACTACACCACCAGGATGCCTACTGAGAACACAGCAGAGGAGAACTGGTTCTTTGAGGTCCCACTCTAGAATTCATCTGGTCCCATTTTTATCCATCTTGAGTTTTTTCTCCAGCATCCCCTAAGCCTTAGGCTTAACTTAGGCTTGCATGTCTTCACCCATAGCGAACTCAATTCCATATCCACAAATGAAAGCCCATTCCATTCATCTACCAGATCATGAGAAAAGCTGCTCCTTGATCCATGATGAAGAATTTGAGCGCTCCTTCTGTTTCCTTGTCTAGATCATGGAGCTGATTAGCCATCTTTGATTCGCACAGGTTGGTGTGTTCTTGTTCTTCCCTGTGGACTTAGCTGAGTCCTTGCTTAGACAGTGGTTTGTTTTTTAGATGATTCTTTAAGACCCCTGATGCTATTATTCATGATAGCCGGGCACCATCCAGGCTCTTCACTACACTTTGGCAGGCACTCGTGAGTTCAGCGATCCCTTCCTGGGGCTGAGCACACTGCAGGGCCATGTTGTAAGAACTAATTGCGTTTATATTGGGGCTACCATCAAGTGATAGATTTCTTATAACGGTTTCTATAAGTCTATGATGAGTTAATAATAACTCCTTCAATAAACAATTAAGTGAAGAAAGAACGAAGGAAAGACTGTCGCTCTGCTCTCTTTCATCCTTGGCCCCTGCTCCACCCCAGAAACAGATAGAATGGATGGAAAGTCAGACTGTGGGGGTGGAATCGGCCCGTGTCCACAGCAGGCTTTGCCTGCCAAAGTCTCCAGACCTCCTAGCAGAGAATCCTAGTTTCCTTTGGACCATTGTTTAACTCACATTGACTCCTGCAACCGCCGTTCTACTTATTCTCTGTGGAGCGCCTGCTAGTTTACAAATGCCCACCTTGAAGTGCCCTTATTGCCTCTGTGAATGGGCTCTGTCTATCTTCAAGGAGCACTTGAGTAAGCACAGCTTCTCTGCATCAGAATCTCAGCTTCTATTCGTGGCTTAGTTAGGGCAAACACATCCACCAGGGTCTTATGCTGCATTTATCCTGCTTATGTTGATGGGGGGGGGGGGGGGGCTCCAGAGCTCTTTGCCATGGGCTTCTGTGAAGTTGCAGTCTCGCCTACAGCACCCGAGGAGGTATATGTGGGAGTCTTGCTGATGTGGAGGCTCCACATTGGGCAGCGATCCACAAGGCCAGCAGTTTAAAGCCACGAGCTCTTCCACAGGAGGCAGACTGGGCTTTCCACTCCTATTCCAAGTCACACGGGCGTTCTCCCCCGACACGGAGTGACAGGCTTGGAAGCTCCCAGGGGCAGTTCCACCCTGTCCTACAGAGTTGCTGAGCGTCAGCATGCACTCGATGGCAGTGCATTTTGTGTGGGTTTTGTTTCACATTTTATAGGTAGGCGTGTGCGCCTGTGCATGTAACCTGTCAAACTTTACGATCGCATCTTAGAGTTTGTTTGGGTGATTCATATGTTTTTGACTCTTCATTCTTTTATCCAATATAAAAAGCTTTTGCTTCTAGATTTATGTTGCCTACAAATAGGCTAGGGCCACTATTTATATTCTTTTTTCCCCTCAATGATACGAAGCTGATATGAAATATGACCCAGGGTTGAAGCAAGCTTATAGAATTTGATCAATGGCAGAGACTGGGGCAGATCGTTGGGGATATGTTGAGGAAAGGGCTGTGGTAAATTTCAGTCAACGCTTCGTGTGTGGTTGGACAGTTCATGAGAGCAAGGTAGGTCATGCAAGTTGCTTCAAAGTGTTAAATGGAAAATTCACACTAATTCACCATAGACCTTGTCCTCAGACGGAAAACTCAAATGGCAAGTAGGGACCCATTAAACCACATGAATAAACAGGAGTAGCTGGGAGTAAGAGGGAGTAGTGGTGGTGTGATAAAGCAGAGAGATGTCTGCAATGCATTAAATGTGGCATTAAAAGAGGAAAAAATTGTTGTTTTGGTCAGAAAATGCAAGTCCGTATTCCAACGCAGGTATTCTCTCTTCCTTAGAGAAGTGCTAGAAGTGAGGAGGGGGCCTGTCTGCTTCTCCTACTGAGAGCAACCCCTTTGCCAATGATTTCCTAGATTGTCACTGCCAAAAAAACTGCTGTGTGGGAAATGTGGGCCCTGGAGGAGTAGATGCCTAAGATATACCTCTGTTCACTAACTGTGGACTGTGTCTGAGTGAGCTGTTTGTTGCTGATGGATTTCAGAGAGCTCCGCCTCCTGGCTGAAGAAGACTAAATATCTTCCTCATTCCCATACACTGCCCACAAATCTGTACAGGATCCTGCTATAGTGACTCTTGATGAGAGAAATGATGGGCCAGTCAGAGATGGCCTTCTTTAAAGTCACAGTGTGTGGCATGCACTGACCTCCTGATGCAATAATACAGGTAGGACTTGATGAACCGTGTGCATCCCATCTTACAGCGTTGGGGATGAGAAAGCCCAAATCAGTCTGTCAGCTAAAATCAAGGTGTCCTGCCGAAGGCTCTAACAAAAAATGGATTTCCTCAACTTTTCCAGATTCCAGATTCAACTTTGCCGCCTTCCTCTTTAGCACATCCAACCAACTTCTGCTTCCAGCCTCGGGGTGCCTTGTCACACTGTGATCGTTTGCTGCTTCCTTATTCCTCCAATTCAGGATGTTTAACTTCATCTCCTCTGCAGAGTGCCATGTTCCAACCAAGATAACATAGCCATAGGTTCCAGGGCTCATCTAACATCCCCTGCCTGTGCTCATTGACTCTGTGTCCATGCATTTCTTTAAGACTCAGAAGCGATTAGATTCAGGACCCATCCTATGCTGATATGACCCAAGTTAACATAACAAAACAAAACAAGTTTCCAATGGAGGGACATCTACAGAAACTCAAACCTCACTACCATGAAATCCATTCCCACTTCTTGTGACCCTATAGGACTCAGTAAAACTGCCCCTGTAGGTTCCTAAAGCTATAACTCATTTTTTAATTAAAAAATCTTAATCGCTTTGTTGGGTGATTACACAGCAATTACCACAATCCATATATCCATTCATTGTGTCAAGTACATTTGTACATATGTTGCCATCATCATTTTCCAAACATTTTCTTTCTACTTGAGCCCTTAATATCAGCTCCTCATATTTTCCATCCCTCCCCCACCTTCCTTCCATAATTTTTTTCATGTCTTACATTGACAGATGTCTCCCTTCACCCACTTTTCTGCTGTGCATTCCCTATGGAGAGGGGTGATATGTAGATCATTGTGATTGGTTCCCCTTTTTTCCCTACACCATTCTCTTACCCTCTTGGTATAGCTACTCTCATAATTGACCTTAAAGAGTTTATTGTCCTAGATTCCTTGTGTTTCCAGGTCTTATCTGTACCCATGTACATGCTCTGGTCTAGCCAGATTTGTTAGGTAGAATTGGAGTCATGATAGTGGGGGTGAGGCAACACCAAAGAACTAGAGGAAAGTTGTGTGTTTCATCAATGCTATACTGAACCCTTGCAGACTTCTCTCTTCCTTGTGACCCTTCTGTAAGGAGGTTTCCAGTTGTCTTTCGATGGACTTTGGGTCTCCACACCGCATTCCCCTGTATTCACATTAATATAGTTTTTTTTGTTCTGGGTCTTTGATGCCTGATATCTGATGCCATCAACATCTCCTAATCACACAGGCTGGTGTGTTTCTTTCATGTGGACTGTGTTGCTTCTCAGCTAGATGGCCACTCATTTTTCTTGAAGACCCTAATACCCCAGATACTATATCTTTTGATAGCTGAGCACCATCAGCTTTCATTACCACATTTTCTTATGCACCCATTTTGTCTTCAGGGATCCTGTCAGGAGGGTGAGCATCACAGAATTCCAGGTTATTCAAACAAAGTGTTCTTGTGTTATAAGGGAGTACTTGAGTAGAGCCTCAATGTCTGTCTGCTACCTTAATAATTAACATATAAATAAATGTATATAGATCTATTAAGCTATCATTATATAGAAATATTTTGAAATATTTACATGCCTTTATGTAGACCTCTATAATGTCCTTTGAAGACCAAACATGATAGTGGAATGAGAGGAAAGTAAAAAGAAATAGAGGAAAGAACTAGGAATCTATAAATCTTTCCAGGAGCAGAAAACCTGATCTTTTTTCCTGCAGAGTAGCTGGTGGAGTTGAACTGTAAATGTTGCAGTTAGCAGCCTACCCCACAAACCACTAAACCACCTGAAAACACAGTGACTAGATGTACATCGGCTATATGAAAGGTTGACAGTTCAAATCCATCAGCCATCTCAAAGAAGAAAGATGTAATAGTCTGTGTTTACTAAACAGACAGATACAGACATAAGGATTCCAATACCTGCTTCTTGTTGTTGTTGTTGGGTCCTGTGACTACAGGCTGGTTGCATCAAAACTGTTTACACAACTGAATGAAGTACTGCCAGGGCTTGCATCATTCTCACTGTCCTGTCTGTGTTCAAGCCCCTGTAGTAGCCACTGTCTCCATCTGTCTCACTAAGGCTCTGCCTCTTTTTTCCTGACCGACTTCTGTACCAAGTATGGTGTCCTTCTCCAGGCCAGATCTTTCCTGATTACATGTCCAAAGTGAGATAAAGTCTCATTTATGTATTTGTGGAGGGACACGTTCCATATACCACAAAGACCGCTATTTTGCCTACCAAACATATCACAACTGAAGCTCCACGAGGCAGCTGGGAGGGGACAGTTCCTCCACTGTGACCCCCTTCACTATCCCGAGTCTGTGAGACTGGAAGTCTGTTGAGCAGGGCGATCCCAGTAGAAAGTGAGGAGTCAGCCCAAGCCTATGTGCTGTTAGCACATAGGTGGGAGAGAGGGGTGTCTCTTCTGAGCTTCAAAACTGAAATGAAGGTTTCTTTCCTCTTCCCACTTTATCCCATGGATGCAGGAGTTCCACCTCAGAGATTAATTCCAGCAATCAATGTAAATCAAGAACTTCCTGGTAAAACCCCTTTCTGGAGGCCCTTCCACACAATGGGGGCTTCATGGGGTGGCCTCTGTGGCACCAGCACAGGGTCTGCTATCCACACACCTGGACTGTGAGGAGAAGCACCACCTGGACCCTTCATTCACCCAGACTCCTCTGAAAACACACCACATACACACACACACACACGCACACACA
The DNA here is from genome assembly GCA_004026705.1 of Nesogale talazaci. Classification (NCBI taxonomy): domain Eukaryota; kingdom Metazoa; phylum Chordata; class Mammalia; order Afrosoricida; family Tenrecidae; genus Nesogale; species Nesogale talazaci. Next base: position 74,652 of record PVJH01002185.1, on the reverse strand, counting down.
CACCACATGCACAAACACCCCAAACACACACCACCTAGCTTATAAGTAACCTGGTTGCCCACTAGTTGAGGCCCTGGCTGCCACTCAGAGAAAGTTAAGATGTGACAGTCTGTTTCTGTAGAGATTGCAATCTGAGAAACGCTACAGCAGCACTTCTCAACCTGTGGGTCGAGACCCCTTTGGCAGTTGAATGACCCTTTCACAAGGGTTGCCTAAGACCATCGGAAAACACATAAATACTTCACACTATATAATTGTATATTGTTTCATGATTAATCATTATGCTTTAATTATTTTCAATATGCAACAATGAAAATACATGCTATATATCAGATATTAACATTATGGTTCATACAGTAGCAAAATTATAGTTATAAAGTAGCAACAAAAAGAATTTTATGGCTAGGGGTCACCACCACATGAGGAACTGTATGAAAGGGTCACAGCATCAGGAAGGTGGAGAACCACTGCCCTACAGGGTCATGATCAGAATCAACTCTGCCACAAAGAGATTTGGGGTATATTCAGGGGTCTGTGCTATGGGGGTGCCATTTGCTATTAAAAATTCTAAATCATGGCTGAGCCCCGGTAGCGTAAGTGGTTGAGTGCAGGACTGTGGCCCGCGGGCTTGGCAGTTCAAATCCAGTGGCGGCTCTCAGGAGCAATGCTGGGTAGCTTCCATGACCACCAGAAGGCAGTGAGGACCAGAAAAAAAAATCTAAATCACAACAACTCTGAATTGGCTCGTGTTTATTCAGGAAGGTGTGATCTTTCCCACCTGCCTCATACCAGCACACGTAGAATACAGGAATTACTCCTTGTTACTCTGCCCCCAGGAAATGGGTGTCTCCATAGGACGCGGCAGCAGAGAGCAGAGTCTTGAAACCTGCCTGTGAAGGAATGGCAGCCCTCCTAGGGATTCCTGTTGTCCAACTTGGAAAGTGCATGGATTAGAGCAGAACTTTATCTGGGAATTGGGAGTAGAAAGGGAAGTGTTGACAGTGGATGATCTGTTTGGTGGCGCTGGGGATAAATTAAGGGAGGACAAGCCAGTTTTATCTCCCTTTGCCTTCTGACTCATTAAATTTGGGTGCTGATAGGAAGCAATTTGTCTTGGAAGAGAAGCTACATGGTTCATGTTTGTGTGAGTATTCACGCATTTCTAAAATACAGAATTGCAAAGACTAAATGGTACAGACATATACTTGAGTAAGAATACACAGCCTACATATACTGTTTATAGCATTATCGAGAGCATACGTTTACTATATATAGCATATATACATATATATAAATATAAATGCTATACTTACAAATATAAATAAACACAGTGCTATATCTGGATCCAGATTTGGACTTATCACCAAGGATTTTAAACAGAGTTCTTCCTAGTATCAAGCCTTGGGGAGATGTGCAATGAGATGAGAACACTCATTATCTACTTCCCTTCATTTTTTTTTCTTCTTGGTAAGATCATTTTACTGGGGGCTCTTACAGCTCTTTAACAATTCACACATCAATTATATAAAGCATGTTTGTCCTCTGCCCACCTTCCTCCTACCCTCCTGGTATCATTACTCCCATTTCTGTTCTGTTCTCTGACCTGGATTCTGTGTGTCATGAGCTCTTACCTGTACCAATGTACTGTCTCTGTTTTAGCCATAAGTGGAAAAGGGTCACGATAGTCAGGGCAATATATTAAGATATTGAAATTGTGGATAGGCTTTGGTCCTCTGCTCAAGTCCCCCCTCAACACAAGGACATTTGGTTCTAATAACCTGGCATTCTGTGATGCTCACCCTCTACGCACTATCACTGAATCTGGGTGTGCTTCCCTTCTGAATGCTACTCGGATTCTTGTTTCTGATTGCCCTTTTTTGTCTATTGCGGTCACCGAGCTTGCGCTAGCCCTGCAGTCCTAGGGTTGATTTCTTAGGAGGCGTAGAGCAGGGCTGGGCCTTAGGCTTCAGTTGGGCCTGTTTCTGTCTTCATGGGAAGCAGCATGAGCAAAAAGCAAACCCTGTCACACAGAGACTCACTTGGGTCTCTCTGCTGGCGACAGCTGGGGATGCCTGCCTGCCGCTCACTTGTTTGGAAGGGGGGCAGGGTGCAAGACAGGGAGGGAGGAACACACTGCGCTCCTTCCTCGGGAGCCAAGGAATCATTGTGTCTGTGGGAAACATGTCTCCCCCCCATTCTCGTTCTATCAGCTGATGCTGCCGTCATTGACCCTCTGATTTGAAAAACACCGGGAGAAAGACAAGACCATGTATTAGGTCTATGCCAGATATTTTCCCACTCTCTAGTTTTCCTCCCCCTGTTACCCACTCTATATTTTTGGTACCCTTAATGGAGAGCTAGTCAGCCAGAGATGTGCGAAATGATATTTCAATTATTAGAGAAAGGCTTCTAATGAAGCTAGTGGGAAACACAGAGGCTCGTGTGAAAATGGTGGGAGCAGATTGACTTCTCACCTCTTAGAGGGTTTCGAGAACTCAAAATGGCCGAGCCAAAGGGAGAGCCAAGAAAGGCCCAGTTGAACTTAATATATTATCTCAAGATTTACAGTAAGGAATTATTGTTTCTCAGCGATGAAGACATCATTAAGCATATGCCAAGCAATCAGCACATGACTGTAATAGGTTCATGAAGGAAAGGCATTTTCTAATCGTATTCAGTGGTGTTTTTCCCAAGACAGCAACAGCTTTTATAAAATGATGGTTATATCTCCTCATTATAGAATCTAATCTCCCCAAAAGACATTCAGCAGCTGCAAAACCCTTGCATCTTTTGGTTGTAAATTGTTTTATATTATTTATCCCTATTTAACTAAAGAAGAAACAGACCATCAGATGATTTAACAAGACGAGAATTTAGTGGTTTTAGCATTTGACAGCACCCAATTGTTAGCCGGGGCATTGATCTCTTTTGATCTGGGCTTAATGGTAATTGGTGCTTTTTTACTTTCATGCCGCTACTGTATAAGCCCAGATGAGTCTTACAGGAGGGAAATCTATGTGATCAGCTCTTTTGTGCATATTGCTTTTCTAGCACAGGATTTCAAGTTTATGTGCACGCTTTAGAGAAGCGAAGAAACTGCCAAATTAGACAAAAAGGAGTCCATGCATCCCGCCGTGGGTCACCCTGAAGTGCAGGTGTTGTGGTGGACCGACATTATTGCCCACAAAGCCACAGGATGGGAGCCCGGGTTGGATGGATGGTGTGAGGATTTACCAGTGCTGGGCCACTGCAAGCAGCGCTCCACCGTGGGGCGCGATGTTAGGTTCACAAGAAAGGGACCCAGCTCTGCTTGAGTCTGTTCTGTGGAATTTAAAAATAAAATGGCACTAATGAGTTTTCGCCTCACTCTGTTGCTGGAACTCTCCGGGGACCAACAGCCAATTTAAATAAATAAGGTTCCATAACCCAATGGGAGATTCCAGGGGCGAGACATTCGTTTGAATGGAGGCTCAGCGTGAGAAAGGGAAATCTCGCTCTCATAACGGACTATTTAGTAGAGGGCTCCAACAGTGTGCTCGTGATGTTCCCCTGTTTTTGCTAGCGTGTGAGAGAATTGGCATTTGGGCCTGGAAAGGTAGACCTGGCGCCTCCACCATGAATTCCTCCGCCCGAATGCCTGTCCAGAACGGCAAGGTCACTGGGCACCCAAGTCAGCAGCTGCTCAGCCTTCAGACGGTGGGCGTTGGCTCCGCGTTTACTCAGTGCAGCCTGAGTTGGTGTGCGTGTAGCCACTTCCTCCCCAAGTATTAGACTTCAAACTTTATAGATAGACATTTATCTTCCAGTTTTATGATAAAACAACTCAGCTCCAACAAAATTCAAGTAAGACTTCCAAAAAAAAAAAAAAGCAGCACATTGAGTTTTACATAAATAGCCTCTTCCCCGCCATGGTAACAAGTGAGAACTCGGTACAAGTGTGAGGCTCCATTCCTCCATATTCAATAATTGGGTCCTTAATGCTGCTATTTCATTTGTATTATTTATATATCAACCAAAGGGTAGGAGCAATAAAAAATAATTTCCCATCACCTATCTTCCATCCCTTTTATTTTAAAAGCCCCGAAGACATAGTTTTCCTATAAATAATAATAAAAAGCACTATATTAATATTTCAGCAATGATCCCCATCACACACACTCACGAATACATATTCTCTAATATATATGCACACCCCTCCCTACAAATTAACTGTGCCTAAGGCTTGCAAGAAAATCAGGTCAAGCTAAAGGAGAAATCAGAGAACAGGACCAAAATTAATTTACTACTCTGTGCTGCATGTGAATGTAGGTTTGTGAGGGGGGAAGGGGGGCTGTGGGAGGCCATGATGGAATGGCTTCTTCCCCAAACCAGTGCATCCTCATCTGGGTTGTGTGTTTTTGCTCTGGGCACATATAGCTCTGTCTGGCCCCAGCATGTGAGCTTTACGTTCGTTCTAGGCTTAAGTTTCATTCTATTTCCTGACATGGTGTGAAAGGCAAGTACCGGACTTGTCATTTCTCTTCTGAAACTAATGGGAAGCCCTTTGTGAACTTCTGTCCTGTGGGGAGAGGTTGGGAAGTGGGGTGGGGGTAAACTTGTGAATACAATCACGATTTACCTATCTGTCTGGGAATGACACCCTAGACAATGCTCAGTATCATGTTTCAACATGTAGGGGTTTCTTCTTTACTCCGGTTATATCTTCCAGGATATGCTGAGTACAGTTGATATGTCAGGAGGGTACGACTGAGACTATAGTCTCGTGGCTTATTGGGGCTGAAGGCTGGATCCATTTTTATTCCTCACTTTCTCTCTTTAACCCCTGGCCAGCATTAACCGTCATATTTATTCAGAACCTCATCCTTTTATTTGGTCACACTCCTCTAATCTCTAATCATCTCTAGCCTGGATGATTGCAAGCACTTTCTTTCTCTCTTTCTTTCTTTCTTTCTTTTTTTTGTGGGCATCACTTCCCTGGTGGGAGAAGGAGGCCCAGCCTTGCTCCTGGAGAGCTGCTGCTGTGCAACCACTTTCTAAGGCATCTTCCCGAGACCCTGCTCTTGTTCCACGTGGGTCCCTTCTCAGCAGAGCTGCCCAAGTGGCCTGGCTAAGCCCTAGGATGCATTTCATCTCACTTCCCTCTGAATCTCCAGAGACTTCCAGCCTCAGAGTCAAAGTCAAAAGACCTCACTGAGGCTCTGCTTCCTTCTCCAACTCAATCTCATTCCAGGCTCACTGACATGCTTGTTCTTCCTAGATTATGCCAAACCTGTTACTAGCTCAGAGCCAGTGTTTCTGCAATTTCTGGAGTCTAAAGAAACCCCCCCCCACTCCCACCCACTCCCCCCAAAGCTGCATGGGTCCCTCCCGAGCTTCCTTCAGACTCCTGCTCAAATGGTATCGGAGCAGGGAAGCCAGTCCTTGTGATTGCCTGATGGTGAGCAGCGCCGTCTCGTGTCCCTCACCCTATTCCTTTGCACTTGCTCTTTTCCACCCTAATTGTCTGCATGTCTGTGCATCTGTAGCAATGTTTTTCTTTTTTAAAAAAAATTATACTTGTCGTTACTTAGGGGTTTTTTTGTTTTGTTTTGTTTTTGCTGTTGTTATTCTTTCTTCCCGTTTGAATAAAAGCTAGGGGAAAGGTTTAGTACTTTATACTCCCAGGTCTGTGTAAAAAAGGCCCAAAGAATATGTGTGGAATGAGTGGAAGGAAGAAGGAATTAGGGGATGAGGTAAGGAGAAAGCAAGGAGGAGCAGGCCAGAGTAAAAGGTTGAACACTCTATTTGTTGATTAATATCGTGTCTCCGATGGGAATTCCCGACGAGGCCCTTTTCTTCCACACCATCAATTACTTACACTTTCCACAACCTGCATAGAGGGAGTTTCAGTCCAGTGTACATATTTACACTTAATGTATAGGCTTTGCCAAGATTAATTATGCCACCAGCTTGCCAGGATCTTAGACTATAAATGGGAGCCCACCATTTCAATTTCTGTCCGGACATTAGCCCCTCACAAACTACCCCTCCCCACCCCCCACCTTGCCAAATGAGCTGAGTAAATGCACCCTCACTGCCTAGGTGAACAGTAATTATTGTTTGCCCCATGCTTTGAGATCCACAGATGAAAGAAGTCATAAAAGCAAGAAAAGTGTTATTACATCGCGAATGGTTATGGGCGCTCATTTAGCTCTGGAAACTGATCAAGGGGGAATGTTGAATCATGAGGCTAAGGTTGGCCAAACAGTACACTTGTTGTAATTAATTTGAGACTTAAGTTTCAACACAGTGACATGTTTTCTTTAAATAAAGTTAAGTCCTCTTTGGATGCATGAGTCTAGCTGATTCTCTGTTTTCAGCGGGGAGCTGCAATTTTTCTGGCAAAGGAGAAGGTACCAAAGCAGCTCTCTCCCTGACTTCGGGCCGGGCAGGAGAATAGTTGGGCAGACATTTTTGTTTTTAGATATTTTCTTTGGCTCCTTTCCTCCGAGGGAAGGTGGCAAGAATGATCACAAAATCCTGGTGGTAGAGAACTGGAACCTAGTTGAAAGGGCCTTTAATCCTGCTTCTCAATTCCCAAGAGCTTGTCTATGGCCCTGCTCCCTCAGGCGCCTCAGGACTCCTATGATGATTTCTGTGAGGGAGCTTTCTCTACCTTACAAGGATACTGGGTCTGACATTATCCAATAAACCTCATCAGGAGACTCTTCTGTGCCCTCATTCATTTTGCCATAATATTAAATGTTTTTGGTAGGCAAGAAACTGTTAGGTACTTTGAGGGGTAGACAATGTGAAAAAAAATGATGACACAGATAAAACAACCACTTAAGACAATGTCCGGAAGAATGCCATGGAAGGAGTCCAAAGAACATCTGAATGAATGAATGAAATAGAATCTGTCCCTCAAGGAAGAGATGATACTGTGTATGCTAGAATAGAACTTTGTTCCACATAACTGTGTTTCCAAGGGCTGAAGTGTTGGAAGCAAATCACCGGATCATTCTTTCGTGGCACTTCTGAGTGGGCCCTCAAGCTTTGCAGTGGCAGCTAAGCATGGTCATGATCTGTTCCACTCAGCAACTCCAAAGGCCAGATGGCATTCATATAAAGAAAAGGCACAGACATATGCAGGACAGAGTAGCACTGACATTTGACCAACTTTTAAAAGCCAACTTCTTCTTCCAGGGGTCATGGTTCAATTACTTTGGGATTGATAAACCTTGGTTTCCCCCCCACCCCCTCGTTTTTGTTTTTTTTCAAACTCAAGAGCCAAAAGATCTTTACCCTACTGGATGATTTTGAGAACACACATCAATCTAAATTTTCTCTGTTGGAACTCCAACTTCTCAGCGGGGCCCTTAAAGTATTACCCTAGAATGGAAAGGAATAATCAGTCCAAATGTCCTCATTTAACAAATGAAAGGGAAAAAGACTTACTGCCATCTAGCTGACTCCACTTCATAGCACCCTTGTAGGACCAGGTAGAATTTCCTCTGTGAGTTTCCAAGACTGCGGTTCTTTACAGGACTAGAAAGCCTGCTGTTTTCATGTGGAGTGTCTGCTGGTTTTCAACTGCTAACCCTGTGGTTAGCAACCTCGTGTGTAACCGCTACACCACCAGGGCCCTATATTCAATCTTGGATAAGCGACTTGATCGTGTATTCTTTATTTCATGAAAACAGCTGTTTGCATCTTGGGGAAATCCAGTGTTCCAAGAACAGAATTTGAAAATTAAAAGCCCCATATATTTTAAGGCTGTTATGATTTGGTAAAATGGAAATACCTGGTTTATATACCCTGCATTAGAATTACCAACTTGTAGTACCCCAATATATTATTTGTGGGGCCCGGGCAGTAAAACAGGTTACACATCGGACTGCTAACCACATGGTCAGTGGTTCAAATCCACCAGCTGCTCTTTGGGGAAATCATGAGGACTTCGCTCCTGTACCGTGCATATGTACAACTCAGAAACCTATGGGGGCACTTCTACTCTGCCCCACAGAGTTATTCTGAGTCAGAATCCACTCGCTGTTGTGGAGAGTTCTAAGCAATGAGGTTTGCTGTGGAGTCAGATTTTTTTTTCATCTTAACTTGAACTTTAATCTCTGTGCTTCTCCTCCAACTTGAAAACTTAGAGAGGAGAGTAACTTAGTGGGCAGGACCTGGAATTCTCAGTCCATGAGCCATGTGATCTAAGAAAATCTACGTTCTCCTTTTTAACCATGATTTTGGTATCAGCATAGTAAAGATGGTGATCCTGGTATTATCTGCGATTCCCTTTAGAGATAGGTAGCATCCTATGAACTTCATGCTCAGTTTTCCTTGACATTACCCAAGGATTTCTACAGCTTCCATGATTGTTGTCAACTGCCATTGAGTTGATTCCAACTCAGATGAACCTTCCATAGAGCAGAGCAAATCACTGCTCGTGCCTGCGTCCTCATCATTGTGCTCATGCTTGAGCCGTCTGTTGGTAGTCACTACATCGATCCACATTGTCAAAGATCTTCTTTTCTGCTGGCTTCTTCTTTTGCAAGCATGATGTCCTTTTCAAGGACTGGTCTCTCCTAACAACTTATCCAAAGGACAAGAGGTGAACTTTCATCATCCTTGCATCTCTACAGCATTCCTTGCTGAAGTTCTTCCAGACATATTTGTCTTTTGGCATTTCATGGTACTTTCAATATTCTTTCACAGCACCACAATTCAAATGCATCTGTTCTTCATTGGTCTTCCTTTGTCAGTGTCCCACTTTCACATGCATCTGAGGCAATGAAAATACTATGACTTGGGTGAGGCACAATTAGGTTTTAAAGTTGCCTTGCTTTCCAACACTTAAAGCTTTTACTAGTGTCAAAAAAGCAAGAGAGCAGTCTAAATCTACTCTAAACAGAAGCTTTAGTATGTCAGCAGGTTAACCCCACTGCCCATTTCACTGCCATTTGTCACTATGAGTCTACATCAACTCAGTGGCAGTGAGTTTGGTTTGTTTTGTAGAATTCCTTGCCTAATTCAGCATGAATCTAGCATGGCAGAACTACATGAATTATGAAGCAGCAACCCTTCATTGTTTATTCTTTGCATCTGTAGAATATGGCAAGTTTTCATAAATAAAAAAAACCCCAAGCCCCCAAACAGAAGGGCTGAGCATGTTTGTATAAACTGACTGATGGTGAGGTTTCAATCAGGTCGGCTTCATTTTGATGATGTTTTTTGGATTGGCCATGTAAACCTGTTTGTTCATGCCCACAATTATACATCATTGCATCACTTGACACCAATTCCTCACCCACCTAAAGTCCTCTGGTGTTTTGACCATCTTCTGTAGTGACTTCTTTCTTCAAAACTAGGATTGTTTAAAAATGAGGTCAAAACAAATAATTTCCCCTTCCACCAAGCAGTTCAGAACCACCAGCTGCTCCGGGGGGAAAAGACTGGGATTTCTACTCCCATGAAGATTTACAGTCTCAGAAACTCACAGGAGCAGTTCTACCCAGTCACTCTGGGTCACGATGCATTGGCATGGATTTACCAACGGTAAGGAGCCCTCTGGCCATCACCCCGTGCCTGGGCTGATACCAGAGCATCTCTCACACCTCTGGTTATCAATGGTTTCTCTTCTCTCTTCTTCTCTTAGGAGTGTAGTTGGTTCAGGTTGGGCCAATCCCTACAAGGTCACCATTTTGAAACCATGGGAGAAAAAGCAGATGTTCTACTTCTGAAAAGAGCTAGTTTTGAAATCCAAAGAAACATTTCTACTCTGTCCCATTTGTCACTATGAGTCTACATCAACTCAGTGGCAGTGAGTTTGGTTTGTTTTGTAGAATTTCTTGCCTAATTCAGAATCCCCAATCCCTCAACCCAAAGAAGTTCTACAGCTCTGTCTCAGGCTGGGGAAAGAGCCCACTTTGCCCGAGGGAGAGATGAGGCTTCAGAACCATGGAGAGTGGTGCTGGGTTTGACAGTTCGGGCCCAAGGCTCTAGAGGAGTGGATCTCAACCTTCCTAATGCTGCGACCCTTTAATACAGTTCCCCATGTATCAGTGACCCCCCCCAACCATAATTTTTTTGCTACTTCATAACTGTAATTTTGCTACTGTTATGAATTTTAATGTAGATATTTTATATGCAGGGTATATTTTCACTGTTACAAATTGAACATCTATTAAAGCAGAGTGATTAATCACAAAAACAATTGTAATTATATATTACGAAAATTTATTTCTAATTACAAATGAATAATTTTTTTTCTAAAAGCATGGCATAGCATGGATAACAGTCTTAATATAGTATGTGTTAATTTGTTTTCCAATGGTCTTAGGTGACCCCAAAGGGGTCACGACCCACAGGTTGAGAACCACTGTTCTACATCTTTGTGGAGTCCTGTTACAGTGACCCACAAGTTTGAAAGACAGAGCTTTGCCTTAGCCATTGCCCCAGGGCTCCTGCTGAGCTGTTCTAAGAGGAGAAATCTAGTTCAGGTTTCCTTGCTTGCAGATGTGTGGCCTTTACTGGGGAGCACCACGGCGGTGCTGATGGCCAAGAAACTTTGCTGGACAACCTATTCTCCCTAGAACTCAGGAGTCCGGACTTCCCCCTTCACACGCAAGACACAGACTGCACCTGAGCCTGGTGGCCGGGCCTTATGTCAGCCTGCCTGGCGTTTACCTTCTTTCTCCAGAATGACCTCTGAAGATTGGGGCAGGCTTGGGAAACGTTGGTCTGCTGAACCGTACACATGCCTCGGCCATTGTGTCTGCACGGGAGAGCTGTGGGGTGCTTTCCAGCCCAACGCTGTAATTTTATCAACTCTGGCTCAGAGAAACCTATATTTATCATGCTAATTAGGAGGGCACACATTTAATTTGAGTGGAAGACTGTTTGTATCTCGCTGAGCCTGATAGCACAGGGCCTGGGCAGCAGCAGTCAGAGGCAAAGCAAGCCTTTCTCCCTCTTCCAAGTATTTGAAACAGGGCTTACTCTTGCCAAACAATTTCTCTGTTGGATTAGAAAGAGGGGGAGGGGGGAGAGTGCTGAATATGCTGGAGCTCAGAAAACTTTGCGTTTATCTCCCGCCTGCATAATATATTTCTCTGTGCACTGAGAAAACATGCCTCTTATGTTATCTAATTGTTTCCTGACACATTTAGCAACATTTCACACTCTTTAAAGTGACATTAACATTGCTGACAGTGGAGGTGCTTTCATTAGATGGGCTTTAAATTGTAGCCAGGATGCACTGCAGGTCTTCAAACAGGCTGGTAAAAGGCGAGAAAGGCATTATTTATGAAAATAGAGACGGCTAGCAGTGCCCCAATAGATGCAAACTAATTTTTGCTGACTCTAGTCAGTTTGAGTGTGCACGTGTGTGCATGTACACATACACACACATGCACGCGCACCATTTCTCCTGAGATCAAGAAGGTAATTTGACAGCATGATTATCATGGATGCTTCCTGCTATATCTCTCCTCCTACAACTTCTCAGCCACAACAAAGTCAAGTGTGGTTTCAGATGTAGATCTGTCCCTCTGCACTTAGTGCCTCGTTGGCCCGGGCCCCTCGCCAGCATTGGTATCATGCTTCTAGTTATGGAGTTAATTTTCTTTCCTCTGTTTCCTTTAAGGGTTCCTCTTGTTCCCTGGAGGCAGACTTTTTTCTCTTTTCAATTTCTCCAGTGGTCTTTTCCAATGCTTTCTTTCCCTTAGAGGCTATTGTGAGTCTGTAGAAAACACTCCCTCTGAAAGCACCTGACTCTAGGGGGTCTGAAGAGAGGCCTGGGAGGACTCCCTCTGCCCTTCATAAAGAGTCTGTGCCAGGCATGGAGAAGCTGGGGATGGTGACGGGTTTCTTGACGCAGCAGAAGACAAAGCCTCAGCACTCACTCTCCCCAATGGCTGATCTCCATACCTGCCATGTGAGCAGCAGATGATTGAGAACTTGTGGAATATTAAACCTCAAAGAGAACTCACTACTGGTTGCTTAGTCATCCCCAATCCTGGTACCCCTACCGAGAGACCTTCCTGCCTTTGGGAATATGTGGCTTGTCTCTCTTGGCACCTCTAAGGTTGCAGTGACACTATGTAGTCTACTTAGACCTGAATTCGAATCTTGGTGTGCCCATTGCTTGTTGTGTTACCTTGGTCATGCTCTTTGCTACCAGAGTTCACTGCCTTCATTCATAAAATGGGGCTAACCTGCCACGTGGTGCTGCTGAATGGGTCACATAAATTAGAATCCATGGAGAATGCTCTGCAGACTGCTAGAACATCATGAATACTCAAGAAATGTTAACAATTATTTGTTTTTTCCACTGGAATATGAGCTTCTTTATGTTTAGAGTGTGTCACCACATTTCTCAAAACTACTAGGCGCTGCTAGGCAATAGCACAATAGCAACACATGTGCTAACTGGTGCCTAACAAGGTCAAGCTGTTTCCTATTAATCACACAGCTAAGTAACAGCTAAGCTATAATAAGCACCCCACTGACCTTCAAAATCAAGGGTCCTCAACCTGTGGGTCACAACCCCTTTGGGGGTCAAATGACCCTCTCACAAAGGTCACCTAATTCATAACAGTAGCAAATTACAGTTATGAAGTAGCAACTAAAGTAATTTTATGGTTGTGGGTCACCACAACATGAAGAATTGTATGAAAGGATCATTAGGAAGGTTGAGAACCACTGTACCTAAATCCTAATCCAGTCCTTTTAGCTAAGCCCCACCCCCCAACCCCCACCCCCCCACTACTGCTAGGGGTGATTTTTTGCAAACCAAGCAGTGACTTTGGAGCTATTGTTTAGGGAAGGAAGGAATTCACATATATCACTTTCCTGGCCTTCTAATAAATCCATCTCAGGACATGTGGGGTGGTCCCCTGTTGGTTCACACAAGTAGTGTACCCCGATACTAACAGGGAGAGTTGGGGGTTGGAGTCCACCCAGAGGACCCTCCAAGCAAAGGCTGGGAGGACAGCTCTGACCAAACAGCTGCCCTTGACACCCTGGGGAGCACAGCCCCCAGAGTGAGAAAGAATGTCAGGCTGTTTGAGGTCATTGTTTTTTAGGGTCATCCAGTTTCCCATATCAATTTTAGTTTCAAAATGCTTCTAGATCATTGAGGAGCTTTTCAGCTCCTTGATGGGCTCCGGGGGTTCCAATCTCAACTTGCCCACTCTTTAGCTTTTCATCAGGGCCATTCACTGAGGGATGGAGGAGGGACTGTGAGCATGGGACTGTGAGCATGGGAGGTGAAGAAATGGAATAGTTCAAGAATCTCCGGTCCTGGTTCATCTGCCTCATTCCTTGAGTCTATAACAATTCATAGATTTCTCTTTCAGAACAATTTTCCATCTGCAGACAATGTCTTAGAAAAGGAAATATTTCATAAGGATAATAAAGCAAGTATCACTTTAAAAGTAAAGTCCTTAACCATTGGCAATGTGTTTTCATTTACATTGCTCATTCTTCAAGTGATTCTGGAAGAAAATGGGATCATTACATGATACCCCCATTTAAAGTGAATTATTTTAACGACTTTATTGGCATATAATTCACATACCATACAACTCCATCGTTCAGCCATATTAAAAAGAGCTGTATAGTTTTCCCCCACAATCAATTTTAGAGCTGTCCTGTACTCATTGTTATCAGCTCCCCATTTCCCCATAACCTCTCCTCTCATTCCCCCCAAGTTACCATTAATCCACGTAAGTTAGACTAGATTTAAAGTGAGTCAACGGGAGATTAAATGATAAGGTGCTAAATTTTAACCAAAATGCATCTGCAATGATCCACTTGCCAATGCACTCTGCAGGATAGCAAGGCTAGTCACATCCCTAGTCCCTGGTCAGAAGGAAGTCACTAAAAGTTTAATCCATGCGTGCACCCTGAAAAGAGATTTGGGGCTTTTGCTGTCATCCACAGCTTTCTGCAATCTAGATGTTCATGTTTTAAGCTCTTATACCATTTCCTCCTTCAGATTTGGATTTTATTATTTACAATCCATTGAACACAGGTTGGTGTGTTTCTTCCATATGGACATGTTTGATGCCTCACTAATATGGCTGCTTGTTTTCAGGCACACCTTTAAGACCCCAGTGACTATTCCTTCTGATAACTGGACACAATCTAGTTTCTTCACCACACTTTGCTATATCACCTGTATCTTCAATGATCTCACGTTGAGGGCAGGCATGAAGCAGGGTTATTTTATATGAACTATTCAGAGATATGGGTTAGAATTAAATGGAAGCCCCAAATCCATTCATGTAGCTATGGTTTATATATGTCCCTGATTCACTTATCCTTTAAATAAATGACAGTAGTACTAATTAGTTACCAAATTTCATATATGATATCTGATGTAACATTTATTGTTTAAAACCCTGTGAAGTGTTTTACTATGTTTTTTCATTGTCAAACAATTGAGGGCAAACAAAGTTGGTGACCTATCCAAAGTCACCAGCAGAAATCTGTAGGTCAAGGAAGGAAAATTATAAGCATCCAAATGGGCAAAAAAACATAAAGCTCTCTCTATTGCAGATGATATGACTCTATACATGGAACTCACTGAGAATGGCAAGAAATTAGTTGGAACTGATTGAAAAAAATAGCAAAGTAGATTTGTTTATACTAACACAGTGACCTCTGAAAAGGAGATCAGGAAGCAATACCATCTACAACTGCCACCCATAAGATTAAATCCTTAAGAACAAATCTAATTATAGCAACAAGAGACCGATATTTTAAAAAGCTACAAAATAGAATGAGCAAGTTTCTCGGCACCATGGGACAATTCAAAAAGCAATTGCACTGTCCACGTGAGTGAGCATTCTGATCTGCCATGGTGGGTCCTCTTGGAGTATGCCTCCCCACAAGCTCCCTAGGGTAGGAAGTTTTCATAGAATGAAATTGCATCTTGCACCATAAATAGGATATTCACATGAGTGGGTTTTTAAAATATGGTCACATCACCATCTTTGGACTTCCCTTAGGAAGGTGCCATCTTGGAAATGGATACAACGTTTCTTCACAGATACAACCCTCAGGGTTTCCTCAATGTTGTGAAAGGCTATCATGTCTCCATTGGAATATTAGATATACTCTGACTGCTGACTCTCAGAGACTTCATTGCAACTAGTGATAAAATACTGGCATTTAAATCCAGAATCATGTTCTGCACACAGAGAGACACCTCAAACCCAATACCAAGAGCCCCAACATTCACTTATAGCATGTGCTTGAGTTAGTGCTCTGCAAAATTAATATCTATCCAATAAGTGGAATGAGTTATTATAATCAACCAATCACATTGTTCCATATTGTGCACAAGCTCTGGAGTGAGAAGTAGGACACAAAGATGCATAATCCCCCATCTCTACCCGCATTCATTCACAGTGTCAAGAATGAGCCAAACACCTCGACTAGTAAATATGCTAATGTGTCCCACTGCTGTGATAGAAGCATGCCCTGGGTACCAGTGGGTAAGGTGATCAGGAAAGGCTTAGGGAGAAGGTGATGCTTGCATTGAGTATTTATGAAGATTTCAGAGGAGGCTGAGACTACAAATGAGAAGGGAACACCTTCCATGCAGAGTGAGAGATGTGAAGAAGGAACGCTACATATTCAGTAGTCCAGTTGTTTTTGTATGGCTGGAGCATAGGGAATGAGGGGGATGTGACAAGAGATAATTGCCATGCAAATGTTTGAGCTGTATTTTGTAGGCAGGCAATGTTGAGTCTTGGGAGAGTAGATTGAAGGCGCATGAGATGCGTCAATTTGTACATTGAAAAAATATCCTGATTTCTATAAGGGAGATACAGAAAGGAAAGAGACTAGTAACTGGGAGATGAAAATGACTGGTTTGTTGTTGTTGTTGTTGTTGTTGTTTAGATGGAATTCTCCAATTTGAGAGCCACTGGATGCATGTGACAAATTTAACTACAAATCTAATATAAAATTCCATTTCTCAGTTGCCTCATTTTACCTGTTCTACAAACACACTGATAGGCAGTGTGGGTGTAGGGGGATAAAATGGTAGACTTCTCACATTTTTATGAAGCAATTGTGGTTGTGAAGTGCCCTTGGAGTTGTATCAGAGTCCCTGTGACCTTATGTACAGCAGAAGGAAACACTGGCCAGTCCTGAGCCTTCTTCCCATTCATTAGGGAGGGGTGCATTTTTGTGCCACTGTGTCAATTCAACTTACCAGGGTCCTCTTTTTCACTGATCTTCTACTTCACCCCCAACAGGATGTCCCTGTCTGGAGACCAGTTTCTCCTGATAACATGTCCAAAGTATGTGACACCAGAGTTCAATATGCAAGTGGGTCCTTGCATATTACTGTCCACTGAACACTTTTCTGTGGAATTTCTAGGCCAAAAAAATGGACTAGGAAGAAGGTTCTGGCAATCTACTTGCCAAAACCAGCCAATGAAAACCCTATCACAGCAGTTTTTTTCCACAATCATGAGAAGAATGGAGGAATAAACGGGCAGCATTTTGTTCCATTGGGCACAGAAACTAATGACACAGAGTGCAGGAATATGCCTACCCCCACAGAGTCCTACTGGACCGCACTGGACTAGACTACATCACAATGTCATCTCATTGTAGAGAAGCTGGAAGATGTCTTTAGATTCATTTATCCAACCACTAAGGACGCCTGAGGGTATAGCGGTTAAGGTTTAGACTGCTACCTGGAAGGTGAATGGTTCCATTCCATCAGTCACTCTGAGGAAGAAAAATGAGGCTATCTATTCCCTCCCACACAAATGGACATCCTGAGAAAAGTATCTGAAATAAGTTTACTCTGTCCTACAGGGTCTCTATGAGTAGATTCCAACTTGAGTCTTTGTTATCCACTAACTAAAACTTTCTAGCGAGAAAGTGTTTGGGGACCCACGGTTTCCTGCCAAACACTCTGAACACTTTGAAAAAAGCAAGTGAAATAGGTCTGTTACTCCACAAGTGGAAAATATACAGATTCATGCTGCATTTTACTTTATGTCTATAAGAAGGCTGGCATTAGAAAACCACAGACATCACATTACTTCAAAAATAAACTCTGCTTGCCATCTATAGCCCGATCTATCTTTGACACCTCTCAAAGTGCAACTCTGCCAGAAATATGTGATATATAAACATGCAAGTTGTTGGTGATCTAGTAATGACACCTAAATGCATAGAGTCCCAAACTGTGAAGGCAGTTCATGCTTCAGCTCCAGAAAGGGGCTCTTTCATTGGGGCAAGTCCAACAGCCAGTCACTCTTCCAATATGTGATGTATCTATCCCCCATCACGACACACCTGCTGTCATCAATTCCAGCTCATAGCCACCCTAGAGGAAAGAGGAGAACGGCCCCGTGGTCTCCAAGGAGGTAATTCTTTGCAGAAGCGGGCTGCCACATCTTTCTCTTGCCTGGTGCAGAATAGCTGGTGTGAAATCGGGATCGTTGTCCAGGGCCCTCGGAAAACGATTTGTTTTCAAGAAAATGCTTAGCTGGGCTGTAGTGAGTTCAATGTAGTGTGAGGGACGAGGGCAATTAGGTCTCCCGTTGTAAAAATACAGACATTCAGCAGGGTGAGGTGGAGTGGAGCAAACGTGGTGAGGCTGATATTGCCTCATTGAGAAGACATAAGAGGTCATAATGAAAACTCCTCAGGTGAAGTTAAATAACATCACATGGAGACGGAACATGCGCCCCTGTACCTCCTGCCTCTAAACAGGCCATCGGACTCTCGCCCACCTCTGGAGAGAGGCTTGCTACAACTTCCCTGGGTGACTAATTAGACTCCCTTGGAGAAGGCTCCCCCACCCCCAGCCCCCTTTAACATCGCATCCCCGGTGGCAAGGTAAACTTACTTGCTTGGTCTTTCCTTAGATCTGTGTATATCCATGTAAGCAGCTAACTGAATCAAATGTTTACCTTTGAATACCTGCCCAATTTGTGTCTCTTGGAAACAAGAGCAGCCTCTGTCGTTTGTGTTATTCAAGAGTTCCTTATTTGTGACTGTTGGTTGTGAGCATCCTTTGGGGGGGGGGGGCAGCGGGAGTGAGGTCAGGTATTCCCTGCATGGTAGGTGGTTTACCTCATCGCTGGTCTCTATTGACTTAATTCCAGTAAAACTCTACCTTCTCCACCTTCCAATAGTGGCAACCCAAAGTCTCTAGGCATATGTCACCTCAGAACAATAAAAATATACTGCCATTAAGTCCTTTCTCTTAGGGGTCATTTCTCGTATAAGGTCACAAAGAGTGACCCTATAAGACTAAAGTAAGATTAAAGCAAAGGGCAGAATTGAACTAGCTAACTTTTGATTATGAGACTGTAAATCTTTCCAGAAATAGAGAGCCTCATCTTTCTCCCTAGAACCTGCTGATTGTTTCAGTCTTTTAGCTTTGCAGTGAGCATCCCAACCTGTAACCACTAGGACTCCCTCTTGTCTCACTTAGGGAGCAAAGCTACTCCCCATAGAGAATGACTGTTCTTGTCTCATGGAAGCAACCTGCTACATATATAATATAGAAGAGACTTAGAAGACACTGTCATCATAGGGGTCACTTGGTCTTCAACAATATGATTAAATAACAATCATTAGCCTTTTTTTCTGAGCTTATTTAAGGTATAGACAAATTTTTACTCCATTGCCCACCCCAAGGTCAGTATGGTTAGTGTAAGGCCTGATGCCAATGTGTTTAGAAATCAAACTGTTTGGCATGCACACGGGTAAATATATTTATATATGATGGTGGGGAAATAGAGCTATGGCTTAATATTAAGGTAATAGATGGACATTAGGCTCAAGTACTGCCTCAATGCAAGAACACTTTGTTCTATTAAACTGGCATTCCATGATGTTCACCTTCCCGATGACCGAAGACAAAGTGAGTGCATAAGCAAATGTGGTGAAGGAAATGATGGTGCCTGGCTATCCAAAGATATAGCACCTGGAGTCGTAAACACTTGAAGATAAACAAGGGGCCATCTAGCTGGGAAGCACAAAGCCCATCTGGAAAAAGCACACCAGCCTGTGTGATCACAAGGTATTGATAGGATCAGGTACTAGGTACCAAAAAACAAAAGAACATATCATTGTGAATGCAGGGGAGTGTGGAGTGGAGACCTAAAGCCCATCTGTAGGCAACTGAACATCCTCTTACAGAAGGGTCACAGGGAGGAGACAAACTAGTTAGAGTGCAGTATAACAACGACGAAACATACATCTTTCCTTTAGTTCTTTATGCTTCTTTCAAAGCCCACCCACCCCACTATCAGGATCCTAATTCTACCTAACAAATCCAGCTAGACCAGAGGCTGTACACTATTGGTACATGCCAGAACTAGAAGCACAGGGAATTCAGGACAGATAAACTCTTCAGGACCAGTAATGAGAGTAGCCATGTCAGGAAAATAAGGGGAAGGTGAGGTGGAGAAGGGGAACCAATCTCAAGGAGCTACATATAACCTCCTCCCTCGGGGGCAGAAAACAGAAAACTGGAGGAAGGGAGATAATGGATGGTGCAAGACATGACAAAATAATAATAATTTATAAATTATTAAGGGTTCATGAGGGATGGGATGATGGGGCTGGAGGGGAAAAATGAGGAGCGGATACCAAGGGCTCAAGTAGAAAGAAAATGTTTTGAGAATGATGATGACAACAAATATACAAATGTGCTTGACACAATGGATGAATGGATATATTCTGATAAGAGTTTGTTTGAGTCCTCAATAAAATGATTTAAAAAAAAAGAAAGAAATCTATTGCTCTCCAATGCTGAGGACAGAACACTAGGTTGGTCCATGCCTTGCTGGACACAGACAGACCCCCTGCCTTTAGCTCTTCCCCACTATTCCAGGTCCTTGTCACTCTTCTAAGTAGAGGAGTTCCCCTTCCACCCTAAAGGGCTTCTTGGTACCCAATTGAAAAACATAAGCTTTGGTAACAAATCTCTCATCATACAGCCCTCTGCCAGACCAGAGTTCATAGCAAAAAGAAATTCAGAAAATCTGGCACTGAAACCTTTGTCACAGTATTTAAAAAACAAGTTAGGCCATATTTCTAAGAGAATCACTAGATACATGCAAAAGAGGGCAGTATCTCAGGTCTTGACATTCAATCTCTTTACTTGCATATTCACCTGTGTTACATTTTGACTCATTCAAAAAGTAGATCGTATGAGTCAAATGTCTGCGTCCCTAATAGGTTCTTGACGAGGTATGCCAGGAGAGCCATGGCTCACATTTACACCAATTATGCACTGTCTTTGTCCAGGCAGCACTTTTACAATCGTCACCTTAGAACAAAAGCCATATTTTTTATTACGTCCTTGAACTTCTCAGGCTCACTGAGGATATGTAGTCTTTGATTCAATTTTTTTCTGTCTTGAAAAGGGATAACTTATTCTATGTGAACAAGTACTGTACTTATTTCCAGGATCCATTTTTATCTCTATTTGTGGTTAAGTATTTCCTGTAAAATGATCTCTATAGCACAGTCCAGAAGAGAACCAGTGCAGGCTCAGGTCACACTGAGGGTAATATCTTTAGCCCTGGCCATGTGTACGGTGGGAAATAGTCAAATGAACTATCCAAAGACTGGGCTAAAGAGTCAAGATTATTGTTGTGTGACTTTGAGCTGTTCTGACGCTGAGTGACCACATTGGCTAGAGTCAACCTGCCCCACAGAGTTACCTGGCTGTCATCGTTCTGGGAGCAGATCGCCATATCTTTTTTTTTTTCTGTTTAAAATCATTTTATTGGAGGCTCATCCAACTCTTATCATAATCAATGCATATATCAATTGTATGAAGTCCACATTTGCACATTTGTTGCCATCACCATTCTCGAAGCATCCTCCTTCCACTTAGGCTCCTAGTATCAGTTTCCCATATTTCCCCTCCCTCCCTCCTCCCCTTCCCCCATGAATCCTTAATCATTTACAAATTATCATTATTTTGTCATATCTTACAGTCTGATGTGTCCCTTCACCCACTTCCCTATTGTCTGTACCCCAGGGAGGAGGTAATATGTAGATCCCTGCAATCCCTGCAATTGGTTTTCCCTTTCTACTCCACCTTCCCTCCACCCTCCCCTCACCCCTCTCACCACTGGTCCTGAAGGGATCATCTGTCCTGAATTCCCCATGCTTCTGGCTTCTATCCATACCAGTGTACATCCCCTGGGCTAGTTGGATTTATAAGGTAGAATTGGGATCATGATTGTGAGTGGGAGGAAGGATTGAAGAACTAGAGGAAACTTGCATATCCCATATCTTTTCTTCCCTGAAGCTATTGATAGGTTTGAACCTTAACCTTCCAGATAGCAGTGGGGTGCTAAGTTGCTCCATCCAGATGGACTGGGTGTATGTCCCACCCTTGCCTCTCTTATGAAAGTGATGCTAGAAAAACTCGTGCATCTAGATCTCAGTGTCTTCATCTGTAATGGTCGTATGACATCACTTAGCTCATGGTGAAGTTGTGAAACTTAAAAGAGAAAAAAATATATATAATACTTATTTTAATTCCCCAATGAAAGCAAGGTCACATCCCTCTGAAAGGTTACCTATTATTGCATTTGTTATTATTCTAATTGTCAGTGATGTTGTCTAACTTATTCATTTTGTTACAATTATTTCTAGTACTTTTTTAACTCATCTCTTTGTAAAGCCTCTTCACCCTGTCGAATGTCCTTCTACACTGTTGTGTCATAGATCAGTTATGCCTTTTATACTTAGAATGTTTCCATGTCTGTTTCCCATTATTTTCAATGTGAGAAGAACTAGTTAGTTTAAGGAATTCTGAGACCTTGTCTACAACTTGCCTATTATCAAAATTTAGTGCATCTATGACAAAGGGTTGGGCAGAGCCACCCTTTTGTGAATAAAAATTATAGCTTTGGGCAGGTGAGATGGGATCCCTTGGTCTTTGGGTGGGAGAGCTGGTATTAAGTTAAGGAGCAAAATGGGTTTTTAATTGAGGCAGTAGGAGTTAGAGCAATGCGGTTTCAACCACAGGTGTTGTACCATAAAGTTTTCCGGTCTGGCTGAAGCCAAAGGTGCAGGAGAGCCAGGAACATGGGTGGCCCCAAAATGCGATGCACCTGCAACCCATCCTGACCTCCAGAGTCATGATTTTTCTGTCTCCCAGACAACCTGTGGCTTCCTCAGCATCGTCTGAACAGAGCACTCCATCAGCCTCCACCAAGATCCTGAGGCGTACGTGGAGCTGCCCAGACTGACCGCCGAGCTTCCCAGCAGAAATGGTCACACCTAAAGCGAAGACGAACCTGACTCATTTGGAAACAGATAAATTAGAAAATTTGCTCATCTTTAAGGTCCCCAGAAGATAATTACATGAGTATCTCAGAAAACACACACCTACGCACAGAGAAGACCACACAAGTGTAACAAATGGCATATTGCTGCCTTTCCATGGTTTCTTGCTTTTTTATCAAATCCATTCATCCTCCCCACTCTTTGCTATATTTGGGTGAGACTCATAACCAGAGCCTCCAGCCCCCGACCCCAAAAATTGAATTTGGAAAATCGTTTGGGGGCACCAGGGAGATCTCTGGGGTGCATAGAGTGTAACGCAGGTAAGGCTCTCCCGGGTGGTTTCACGCTCCTCCCACACGCAGCAATTCCATAACCAAGTGTGGGCTGTAGAGTGAGCCTGCTTATGCTCCAACATGTTCCCCTATGTTTTCAGACCTGTTACTACCTGTACGGACAGCCTCTCTCAGGCGGCAGAGTTGGGGCAGGAGCAGCGGGCAGGATGGGTGGAACATAGAGAAAGAAAGTCTGCACGGAGCAACGAAGTCAAGAATAACATACCATTTTCTTGGGGCCGATCGTGGGACTGAGGTTCAAGAGCAACCCAAAGCTGCGAGGGAAATCACTGGCATCAAACAATTCCGTGATGTGTATTTTCAATATGCCGAAGTAACCCCCATGCCTCCATGGTGTGACGACTGCTCTTCCATTGTCTGTATTTGTATAAATTAAAAAGCAGCTCTGTCTGTGCTGTACGCAATGAATTCATGCCGAACAAAATTTCAAAAAGTTCATGTAAAGAATGATTTCACAGCAACTATCATATCAGGCTCCGGGAAAATTGCACTTGAACTTCAGTTCCACCTCAGTCACTCAAAGGAATTTGGAAATTGGCTTCCAGCCATCCTTGTTCTTCAACATGCAGTTCCAGATATGCCTCAATAATATAAATGTGAAAGCCGATTGATAGCGAGTGAAAGTCTGTCTACGAGCGCCTCCTTGGTAAGCAAGCGTCCACACTGGCTTCACAGCACCCTGCGCAGGGCACCGGCGCTTGGGAGCCTGGAAGAATGAGGGACACAATGTTGCCGTGAAGAAGCCACTTGGAACGTCACACCCCAAATATGAGAGAAAGCTTTGAATCCTGGAGGGTGGTAACTGCTATGAAGTGTTATTCAGAGAAATGTTTCTTCTTTGAGATCTCAGGAGTGTTTGGGAGTGGGAGAGGGGAAACTAGAAAGAGCATTTCCTGTCAATCACCACCGTCTCCTTTTGGTCCCCTTCTCTCACTTTGCCTCCAGGCTGTTTGGCAGAATGTGGTTAGGAACTAGATTTGGGGGTCGACAAAGTGGAATGGGACGCCTGGCCTCGCCGCTTACTAGTTCGGTCATTTCCTCTCTCTGAGCCTCAGCTTCTTCATCTGTCCCAAGGAGAGGACAAGAAGGCTGAGGTGGGGGGGCCTTTGAAAGATTAAATGAGATCTTATTTGTCAAATGATTAGCATAGGGAGTAGCATATAGCCGTCGCAAACTAAACATCCACGGGAAGATACGAAGAATGATAAGAGCTATTATTTCGAGGGGAGACCTAAGGGGAAAATGTATTGATTAAATGTCTAGCGCTGAGTCTGCTGAATTGTGATAGATTCAATCTACCTTGGCCAGAACATCTGGCAGGAATATCAGGCCCAAATTGTTATGAATGAATTGGATTTTTAAAATCAAGCTCCACTTATCTACTGATCTATATCGGGGAGAACGTGCATTGATTTTGGTCGCTTTCCTGGAAGAAAGCCCCGAACTTTCAAGTTTTAAGGGTATCTAAGCCCCCCCCCCCCTCTGCCCCTCTGCCTCCACCAAGGTAATTGGCGAGTGGTGGCATGCCTCTGGACTATTGCCCATTCTATTTCCCTACCACCACCCATCCACCACAAGTTTCTTGTCTCATCTTTCAATGATTCCACAGGCCTCCCCTTTCCCAGGAATCTTTTCTTTCATTCCCCAGTCCACCCCTGCCTGGCCAGGCTCCACCAGAGCCACAATGTGCAGTTGAGTCAACTCCAAGTCATCGTGGACCTGTGAGACAGGCCAGCATGGCCCGACAGGGGCTCTCGTGCCTGGAGGTGAATCTGCACAGCAGCAGACAGCTCCAGCCAGCTCACACGGAGCAGCTGGTTGGTGGAAACCGCTAGCCTCCCAGTTAGCAGTGAAGCAAGCCCTTGACCACTGTATCACCAGGGTTCCTCAGCGGGGATCAGGTGCCCCTTTCCTCTTACAGCACCAGTGACTTACATGCCACTCTTGAACTTCTTACTGCATGGTACTGAAATGAAATGTTTAACTATGTTCCTAGTTAGACTGTGAGCAATCTGAAGTCCAGCGGTGTCTGTGTGTATGTCCCTGGAGTCTAGCACAGTGCTCTCTAGCCGGGTTTACATGTCAAGATCATGGATCAGTGTCTAGTAGAAGGGTATGAGGACACCTGCCATAGTGGGCTGCAAACTACAAAGCCAGCAGTTTGAAACTACCAGCCACTCTTGAAGAGAACAATGAGGTTTTTGTGCTCTGCCCGAGGGTTCCAGCCTCAGACGCTCCCAGCGGCAGGTTGAGTCTGTCCTATAAGGTCACTATGAGGCAGAGTGCATGCGATGCCAGTGTGTCTGGTCTGTGGGGTGGGCCATCAGGAAACAGTTCTTCCGGCTCCAACACTTCTTGAAACTGTGACCTGATTCTCCAGGCTTCTCCTTTCCCAACTCTTGGGCTCTTCTTGGCTCATTTTCCTGAGTCTCCCACATGAGCAAATCTGTAGGCAGGTCAGTGCGAGACCCGGAGATGGCAGGGTGAGGCAGGTGAAAGGCTGCATGATGATAAGCCTCGCTCAGCAGTTTGGCAGCCAGGTGCTCCCTAGCACATGGAAAGAGAGGGTGCAGCAGGCCTCTGTGGGGTAGCGAAACATCCTGACCCAGGGCCAGCTCCAGTTCATGAGGCCCCTCCTGCCTGGGTGGCCTGCCCCTCCCCACAGTCTGGAGGGGCTTTCATTCTCTTCGTAGCAGTTTCCCCAGGATATCCAGCCACACAGCCCTGTGCGCTGCAGGGAATGGAGTCATTGGCCAACTCAGGGGTGTAAATGTCTCACTCTTTCCACCTGAGCCCCGCTTCTCCCCCAAACTGATTAATAGGGTTGTCATTGACTTTATGCATTTGTTCATTTATTCAGCAGGTGGCGTTCTTTAGGGAAACAGGAAGGGTTCAGGGGTGACTGAAATAGACAAGGCATCCACATTTCAATAGTGACAAAGGCTCTTGGGAATTTTAAGTGGACCATGGGGATAGAACTGGCAGGAGAGCAAACTGGGGCATTCTGGATGAAGGGAAGCAGCAGATGTCAACAAGAGGATAGGCAGTGGAAAGACCCTGGGGATCTGAGTCTGTAAGGAAAAAACAAAAGAAGATGAGAGCATAAGGCGTGGAGAACTGGGCCAGGGCACAGTGGTCAGAGGCCCTGCTGGAGGGGCAGCAAGAGCAGCAGTGGAGAGTCTGAGTGGACACGCTGGCCACCATATGGTAGGTTGGGTTTCATTCTACACGCAAGGTGGCTAATCAGAGCGTCAGAAGCCGTCATGTGACACTAGCTGAGGTTTATCTTAAAGATTTTATCTGGAAGCTTTCAGGAGGACTCAGAGTGATGGGAATCGATGAGTCTCTGGCAAGAGTGGATACAGGGAGACCAATGAGGAGATAGTTCAGTGAGAGATGATAGAGACTTAGACTAGGACAGTAGCCGGCAAGACAGAGAAAAGTGGACAGCGGGCTCCAGGCTGATGGCGTTTCAACGTTGTGGATGGCCACGGCTGTCCGTACCACGGCCTGCCAGGCCCACCTACCTGTAGTAGGCATGTGAGCGTTGGAGATGCCACAGAACCACTCTACAAGACACCCCGGGAGCATTTCTCTTTTTGTCAAGAACAAATGTGTGTATTGCAAGTGGCTTTCAATGTAACTGTCTCAGGATGCTCTCATGACACTCATGGCTGACCTTTGATCCCTCTGTCCTCTCTCCCAGGTCGTCCCATTCCACCTACATCCTCGTCTAGCCTCCTCCCATCTGCTCAGCTGCCTAGCTCCCATAATCCTCCACCAGTTAGCTGCCAGATGCCATTGCTAGACAGCAACACTTCCCATCAAATCATGGACACCAACCCCGATGAGGAGTTCTCCCCCAATTCATACCTGCTCAGAGCATGCTCAGGGCCCCAGCAAGCCTCCAGCAGTGGTAAGGAAATGCTGTGCTGTCTGACTGTGTGGTGTTTCATGCATGACGTTTGAGTGGCAGCCCTAAAAGCAGGGTGGGCGGGGTGGGGAGCGTCCAGGGGCATATGCTTATTCGGTGGCCCTGCCATTCAAGCAGCCGGCTACTGAAAAGGCTTTGCTCAGCCTCACAGGATGCGGAAGAAGTTGCCCACTGCTGCCTATGAGAGGATGCTGGACTCAAAGGTGAAGTGCACAGAGACACTGGAATATTGAATTTTGTATTACCACTATGCTGGTCATAGCCTGGTGACCCTGTTTGCCCTCACACTCCCAATTTGTGTACTTC
Organism: Nesogale talazaci; assembly: GCA_004026705.1. Taxonomy (NCBI): domain Eukaryota; kingdom Metazoa; phylum Chordata; class Mammalia; order Afrosoricida; family Tenrecidae; genus Nesogale; species Nesogale talazaci. The sequence continues at coordinate 47,775 of PVJH01002185.1, read as the reverse complement.
TTGGATCCCTTGTTTTTGTTTTGTTCTAGATAGTTGTCTTCAGACTTTTTCTTCCTTGCTTGTGTAGGTGATTTTTGATTAAAATTTGATCCCTTGACATAAATCCTGAATAGCTTGCCAAGTCTGATGTATTTGAAGGAGGTGAGCCTTCCCGTCACCTTATGCCACTTCTTAGGGGTTTCACCAGCTGCCGGTGTGGTTCTGTGGTCAATATTGCCTGGGGACCCAAGGCCCTCATTCTGCTTTACACAGGCACATACAGAGGAACTGGCCACAAGGGGCTTTGTGGTCTCTCTCTCACACTTTATTTTGATGTCTCTTGATGGTGCCTTTGAAAATACAAGTGGCCAATTTCTAGGGTTTGAGTACTCATTGCTCAAAGAGATGTTTGTAGAAAGTAATTGCTCCTGACCCCAAGGCTTTGGAGTTGCCTTCTGAGTTGGCCACTCATGATAGCCACTAAGGCATATGGAGCTTTACATGCCTCGAGTATTCCTTGATGAGTTTGTGCTTGGGCTCTATCCATGAGTGTAGGCCACCCCAGGCCTCCACCTCTACAATTAGAGAGGGCCTCCTAAACTAATGGGAGATGATTCATTCCAGGGATGGGATGATGGGCTGCTACTTAGGATGGCCCGTGCCCTTCTTCAAAGCCAGGCCTGGTATATTTAGTAAACGCATATTCTTTTTTTAAAAAAAAAAAGAAAAAAAAAGAAAATTACCTAATCAAATCTCTCATCAAATGAGCAATCCATTGTTGATATTATGAAGGCCTTTAATCTACCATAAATCTTTATTAGAACTCATCAGAGCTTCTAGTTTGAGAGAAATGTGATTATGGCACTCTTAAAATGACATTACATCATTGGGGTGATTGGTTTATCATTTGGAGAAGAGACATCAATCATAACTAGCATAACCACACAGTGAATGAATTCAACCTTTCTACCACAGAACAATGACACTGTAATTGCTCAAAATCAGGCTTAAAATGAAATCGGAAAATGCTCTTTCTTCAAATATGATGTTAACTTAATGGAATATGTTATGAAAAATCATGTTTGAGGAAATTCTATATAATTAAAAATATGTGAAAATATATTCCCCTTTTTTCTTTCAGCAGAACCTGATTTTAACTACAGGACCTTTTTTTTTTGGGGGGGGGGTCTGTGGATTATGTTGCATTTAATTGAACTACCATTGCTTGTGTTTTGTGGCTTTTTATTTCATACTATGTAATCGTGATGAATATTGTATTATGAAGGACAAGAGTCTTTTTGAAATGAGGTGCACCTGCTGATGACATTTGAAAAACAGACAATTATTAGAGAGAAAATGAGCTTTTAAGAAGCGATATCTTTTTTATGCATATGTGGATAGCCAAGCAAAGATGATTTCTATGAGAGGTCAGGCTAAAACGCTGTCCCTGTGACTTTTCTCCTTGTGGGCAATGGATCAGGCGGGAATATATTGAGCAGGTATTTTGCTGCTTTTATGCCTCATCAAGACCTCATCTGGGTGAGCACAACACATCTGTGTGCTCAGAGTCAAATGTATCCATTTCTCATCACTCAACAGCAATTTGTTCAGCTCATTTAAGATATATAGTGACTTAAGCTCCGGAAATAGTGGGAAATGCCAATGAAAATGTGAAGTCCCATTTTCATTCCAAACAAGGGCGCTGCTGATATGATTTCTTCGCCTGAGGGGTGAAGACCCAATTGGACAATATCTGTGTTTTCAGCCAGTTCTTAGCTGAGAGCTTGCTGAGGCCAACAGGCAGCCACTCAAAAGGCTTAACTCTGACTTAGCTAAAGGGAGGACAAATTGTGTGTGTGTGTGTGTGTGTGTGTGTACGTGTGTGTGTTGAGAAACATTTGGGGATCCAGGACAAATTGAGGATTCTATCAAGATCTGAATGCAGTTGCCATGAATTTAAATTTGACATAAAGTCTAGAAAATGGGGTTTGACAGAGACAATGTGAGGTGCAGAGCTGTGCCTGTGTTTGCAATGGAGTTTGATGATAGGGGCTGGGTTTTCAGTAGGTCCCATGGCACAGAGCAAATGTCTTTATGATTGGTTGCATTCTGTTTGGCTGTCTAATTGCACAGAATGGGTTTTATTTTTTAAGTTGGTCTCGTGGCATTGACCTTGTGTTCTGAGAAACAGATATCAGTTTGTTCTTTGTCCCACTTGGGGATGAAAAAAAACACACTTTAAAGCACGTAAGTTCATTTATGATCGTCAAGCAGTCAGAAATGATTTCTTGCTCTTCTCTCGTCATTCCTGTTAGTGCTTGAGGGCGGTGAAGTCCATCCCCAGAGGGGTCACTGCATGTATTTCTGGCCCAAGGCGGCCCTGCTCTAAAAAGACAAACTGGACATAAACTATCGATGGTTGTTGCCCGGCTCAAAGCAACAGCAAAGCTTCACCTTTATGGCTCAACTGCCATTATTTTCTATGACTGTGGTGCATTTTTTAGTGAAGGGTCCTAAAACCTCAGCACCTTTGGAGTCAAATTGTTCTAGTTCACAATCTACATCAATCCAGCAGGTACCCACACCCAGCTAGTGAGATGCCTCTACGGGCAGTGCGGTCTCCTCCACACAAGCATTTTCTTCCAGAGAGCCAGGCTCCAGTGAGTGGCTCATCCCATGCTCTGACCGTCTGCCAGGGCAGGTTCGCTCCAGAGATGTTTCTTGTATACTGCAGCATAATTTCAAGTTGTATGAAATAACTCACCTAGAAAAATAAAAGTCTGGATCCCAGTGCAGCCTAACAGGGGTTCCTGCAGATGGAAGGATGAGACAACCGCCCAAATCAGAATAGGATTTGCAGTGTACTCTCAACAGATGAGGCCTCCACATCATGATCCCCATGCAGGGGCTTCCCTCCTAAGAGACTGGGCTCTCCATGTCTCACAAGTCTCAGCAAAGAGGTTGGAACATTTGCAATTCATGCCACACAGAAGAAATACAGCCAGGATGTCTTTCAGCTACCCATTTGCGAGCCTCAGGTGGTAAATAAGAGCAACACCCGTGCCCTGGCCCTGTCCAAAAAGACCTTCCTAAATGACAATGAGGACACCCAGATGACCCAGCTCCTGATGGCCAAAGTCACGGGGTTAATTGAATGTTCTCCTTAGTCATTTGGCATCCTAGGGCAAGAGTTGTTTTTCTCTTTCCTTACCTCTGCCCTTCCTCCCTCCCTCCCTCCCTTCCTCCCTCCCTCCCTCTATTCATTCATCTATATCTTCCTTTCCCCTTATAGAATTAAAATTAGATAACTGGAAAAGTAAAAACAGGAGTTATAATGAGGAATATATATTCACCATGTTGTGCATATATGTGTGTATATAAATAGATAGAGAGAGAGAGAGGGAGAATGAAGTTCCCCATTCGCATAATGGTTACAAGTTGGCTGTGAACCCTGAGGTAAGCAGTTCAAAAGCACCAGCGACTCCATGGTGCTCCTGTGAAGAGTTAGCAACCTCAGAAGCCTACGGGGATCATCTACTCTCTTCTGTATGGTTGCTGTGACGCAGCTTTGACTCCGTGACAGTCAATTGGGTTTGGGGACTTTATTCTAAGCCTCCTGGAAACCAACGCAGAGGGAGAAATGTTGACAGAATACACTCTACAGCATCAGTGAATCTCCATATGAAAGCCGCTCAGGGCTGCAGGGACAGTCTTTGAATACCCACAGTAAGATAAAAAGAAATGTGTCATGGAAGAGATCTTGGGTGCATTCCAGACAACCACATGCTTATGTCCCTCCTATAAGACATATGCTAATGACTTTCTGTTCAAAGTTTTCGGCACCTCACCAAAATAAGTCAAAGTTAGTAGTTTCCATTAAAAGAAAACTACAAATAATTAGAGAATCAGGAAACGCAAGGACAAACCTTCAGTTCTATGAAAATCCATGTAAACTGCATAACCCACAGGCAATAGGCCTTAAATGCCATTTCCCATAACTGATTTTTTTATGGGAATTAGCAGGATTTGAGCTTATAAACACCCTTCAAAATCTGAAAAGCACATGTTCCATGATACAAATTTCTCTTGACAACCATGTGGAGACTGGAATGGACATTTTCTCACACAAAGGGAACCATGGCTTCAGGGCAGCCTAGCTCATACTGACCATCCTGCTGACCAAGGGGTGAGAACGGACAAAAAGGAAGAAGGCTCCAAAGGTGTAGATTATAAATGTATGCATATATATACACACACATGCACACACACATGTCTGGGTATGTATACATAAATATGTATGTGTTATACATGTCTGCATATATATATATAGCAAAAGTTGGCCATTTTAAAGCTTTTTAAGTATGTAATTCAGTAACATTAATTACCTTTACCGTGTTGTAGTGTCATCACCAATAGCCATTTTCAAAAGTTACCCATAACCCCAGTAGACCCTCACTAATTTTTCAGCAATAATTTCCCATGTTTCTTTTCCCTGTCCCAGGTGATTACTGAAAACTTCTGTTTCTATGCATCTACCTATTGTAGATATTTCCTACAAGTGGTATCATGCAGCATAGGTCCTTTGAAGTCTGATTCATTTCCTTCAGCACAATGTGTCCAGTTCCATCCCTGCCATGGCATGTATCCCTTTATCTGAGTCTATCATGTGACTCGTCACATTTTGTTAATCCTTTCATTTGTTGGTGTGAACTTGGGACTGTTTCTACCTCTTGGCTTTTATAAATAACGCTACAGTGATCTTGGCATGCAGGCCCTGATTTGATATGTACTGAGTATTTGCCTAAGAGGGAATCATGGGGCATCATGGTAATTCTCCTATTAGCTTCCTCAGAAGTCACCAAGTGGTTGCAGATATCATTATACATACCCACCAGCAATGCACATGCACGGGTTCCAATAACTCCAAAGAGTCACCAACACTTGTTATTTTCAGCATTTGTTTTTTCCTCTAATAGTTTCATTGAGATATACTCTATCATGCACATCCATAGTTCAGTCATAGGAAGAAGAGTTGTGTATTCATCGTCACAATCAGTTTCTATGTTCATCATTTGCTCCTCAATCCCCTCCAGCCTGCCCCCAACAAGCCATTGAACCAGCTGGCATCATCTCTGAACATTAGTCCACCCTGTGCTGCAGATAACAGAAAACATACCAAAAATAAAAGTAGCAAATAAAAATTTTTTGACAAAGAAAGAAAGATACAACAATAATGTTACAAAATAGAGGCAGAAAAAAACCTTGTTGAGTAAAAAAGCAGGAAATATTGAAAACTAGGAAGCAAATCTAAGATAGGTGAAAGGGAGATCAAATGACCAAGCACAACATTTTTAAAAAATCATTTTAATGGGGGTTCTTACAACTTGCATCACAATCCACATATCCTTCCATTGTGTCAAGCACATTTGTACATCTGTTGCCATCATCGTTTTCAAAACATTTTCTCTCTACTTGAGCCCTTGGTGTCAGCTTCTTATTCTACCCCCTCCTTTCCTCATACACCCTTGATAATTTATGCATTATGATTCTTTTTTCTTTTGCCTAATATTTTTAATCCTTTTATTGGGGGCTCATACAAGTTTTTTCACAATCCATACATAAGTCCATTGTGTCTCAAGCACATCTGTGCATCTACTGCCCTCCTCGTTCTCATAACATTTGCTTTCTATCAGCTCTTCATTTTTCCCACTCCTCCCCTTCATAAACCCTTGATAATTTATAAGTTATTATTACTTTGTCATATCTTACACTATCCAATGTTTCCCTTCACCTACCTCCCCATTGTCCATACCCCAGGTAGGAGGTTATATGTAGATCCTTATAATCGGTTCCCTCTTTCTACCCCACCTTCTCACACCCTCCCAGTATCATCACTCTCACCACTAATCCTGAAGGGATCATCTGTCCTGGATTCCCCATGTTTCTGGCTCTTATCTGTACCAGTGCCCACATTTTTAACCTAATTACATTTACCACAGTCAAGTTACAATAGTCTCTTTCTATGCAAGGTTATTCTCATCCCTTATCTGTGGTCTAAAAGGATCAGAAGTTTAACCCTGCAAATGGACTTTGGGATCCCACTGTCATCCAGAGCCTTTTGCAAACTGGGTGCTCACAATTTAAACTCTGATAACATTCCCCTCCTTCAGATTTGGATTTCATTATTTATTATCCTTGGTGTATACCGACTGGTGTGCTACTTTCATGTGGACTTAGTTGATGTCTCACTTAGATGTATACTTTTTTAAAGACAAGCTTTTAAAACCTCAGATGCTATTACTTTTGATAGGCAGGCACCATCTGCTTTCTTCACCACACTTGACTCTAGCACCCACATTTTCAGTGATCACTTCATGAAAGTTAGCATTGAGCAGGGCCATGTCATAAGAACTAATTGTTCTTGATGCATTTCTTATAATAATTGCATCATGGGCTTGAAGTGCTATCTCTTTGTGGTTTTCAATTTATTTTCTTAAAGAGTAATGATAATGGGCATGTTCGCATGTGCTTATTGACCATTTGTGTATCTTCATTGAAGTAATGTCTATTCAAATCCCTTGACCATTTTTAAATTGGATTATTGTCTTTTTGTTGCTGAGTGGTAGGATGAAGCAGGTTTTTTCATTAAGCTAATAAAATTTCCTCCTTTTGTATATTGTAATTTAGGGCGATAATTGTTCTTCATCTGTGTTATACATTTTCTTGTCTTCTTAAATAAATTATTCCCATTGTAATGTAATTTAATTCAAACTTTCTTGAATAGCTCATAGTAATTATTATGCATATTGATAATCATACTGTGCTGATAATACAATCTATCTCTTTCTTTCCATAATTATTGTATATCATGAGGTTGTTTGGCACACTTCACCTAATTCTCTACATTATAACTTCTTACATGACTCTTTATAGATAGATTTTTCTCTCTCTTCAGATTTGGATTTCATTATTTATTATCCTTGGTGAAAACCGACTGGTGCGCTTCTTTCATGTGGACTTAGTTGATGTAAATTTTGTTGACTTAGTGGACTTAGTTGACTTAGTAAATTTCAGTCCATCATATCAGGATCATCCTTAGTACAGATCCCTGGCAGATATTCAATAATTATTTATTGAATAAATGAATAAATTGATGTCTTTAGCCACCTCCTTCCTTTTGTTAATTTGCTGCTTCTCATCATGTATAAATGGAAAAAGTGGATAATTATAGAGAAGGAGCACAGATATTTTTGTTTCTAAGTTCTACTAAATAGGCACCTATTTTTATTTCATGTTGTCTGCTTTTAGATACTTAGTAGTTTGAGTATCAATGACAAGATTGTGCTATACTTTTAATATATATCATAACAAGTAAGGGGCTTGTCATATATGCATCATGTATATATATGTAAATGTATTATGCATACATTATGTATACATATATACATTATGACAAGTGAGAGGTTGGAGCCTCCAATAGGTAGAGCCCCAGACTGTGGCAGCTGGGCTTGTCTGGGAAAGAACTCTTGGTGTGAAGTTCAGGAAATCAAGTTCAGAAATCATTTCTACACAAACTTGCTCCCAAGTTGGGCTTACTTCCTGTGTGAACTATCTGACCTGAGGTTCTTGGCATCAAGATGCAAATATCTGAAGCTATGTGTAGTGCCTTTCAAGTGCCCAGGCAGTTGTGTGATTCAAAGCAGACAATGAAAGCATTGTACAGTCATGCATCACTTACCATGGATGGTGAATTCTGTGAAATAAGACATATATGATTTGGATATGGGTGAATACAATATCATAACCTGGCCCTGCTTTTCTTATAAGTATCTCAAGCTAGCTTCCTTGTTGATGATCCTCATCATGTTTAGAGAAGGTTGATTTGGGGTTTGATTCTCAATCCACATTCTTAGCAATTTCTCCATGCCTGATATGGAGCCACTCTCATGTGGTCATTAACCTTACAGCTTTTAGTAGAGCTGATTATTTAACATCTGGGGAACCTATGTTTTGTTTTGGAGTTTTGTTTTGTTTTTGTTGCTGTTTAAAGATCATTGTGATCAGGAGCAGTAACGCTCACTGAATCCACTCTCATGTTGCCTAATAAGCTTTTGTTTCACTTACAAATTCATATATCTCCTTTGCCTCTTCCTGCTGCATACAGAACCAGGATGTACTCCATGATAATATTTTAGAAAGAAAATAAAACAAAAGTTCATGCTAAAATACTCAGGAGATCCATGATGCATGAGATTAGATACTGCTACCTACCCATTTAACCATATGCATGGTAACCTTTTTAGATAGAAAATACCCTGTAGCCTTATTGTACTACATAAGATAGTAACATAGGCATTTATTATGACTATCAAAACCTAGTTATTATAGATTATATATGAACTATATAATTTTACACCTGGCAGTACAATCTTTGTGTATTAAAGACAGGATTATATGCCAAGTTGTGTTGACTAAATTCAGTTATGTGTGCTATATCCTATTCTCTCATGGAGAATTCTGTACCTTGTGTGTGCATAGTCAGATGTTTCTCACATGAAGGATAAGTGGAGTATGACTATCTTGAGAAAGATAAACTTTAATTTTCAAAGGCTTGGAAAAAGACTTAATATGACATCACAAAGTGTTCACTTTCATAGTTTGGGAAGCACACTCACATCCCATACTCTTCCAGTGGATCTTTTAAATCAATAAGTTTAGGTGAGGCTAGGGAACTGAGCTTTCAAAGCTTCCTTCAGATGATTCTTATCACCTGAATTTGGGGAGCATGAATGTAACTGGGAAAATCTGATATAAGTGCTAGAGAACTTGGTTTTGCTATACTTTGACCTTGACTCACCACATGACCTTTAGTAAGCCATTGCATCTTTCTTGACTTCTGATTTCCCACTTGTCAAAAAATGGTATGAGATTAGATAATGGTTGTCCTACAGGTTGGCTAAGCATCTTCTTGCTATAACATTTCTTTCTTTCATTAAAAAAATCACTTTAATGGGGTCTCATACAACTTTTTATCACAATCAACACATACATACATTGTGTCAAGTATAAAAATATATGGCAACATTCGTTGCCATCATCATTCTCAAGACATTTTCTTTTTACTTGAACCCTTGAATCCTAAGTTTCCCTGCCTTCCCTCATGAATCATTGATAATTTTTAAGTTATTAATTTTTCATATCTTTCACTATCCAACATTTCCCTTCATCCACTTTTCTGTTGTCCATCCCCCAGGGAGAGGGTTTTATATGTAAATCCTTGTAATCAGTTCTGTCTTTCTATCCCACCTTCTCATTATCCTCCTGGTATCACTACTCTCATTATTCATCCTGAATGGTTTATCTGTCCTGGACTCCTTGTGTTTCCAGTTCTTATCCATACCAGGGTACATGCTCTGGTCTAGCTGGATTTGTAAGGTAGACTTAAGATCATGATAGTGAGCAGGAGGAAGCATTAAAAAAACTAGAGGAAAGCTGCCTGACTGGTCCATATTCTCCCCACAACCCTTCTGTAAGGGGATGCCCAGTTGCCTACAGAAGGGTTTTGAGCCTCCACTCTGCACTCCCCCTCAATCACAACATTCTTTTGTTCTTTGATGCCTGATACCTGATCCCATTGACACCTCTTGATCACACAAGCTGGTATGCTTCTTCCATGTGGGCTTCATTGCTTCTCAACTAGATGACTGCTTGTTTATCTTCAAACTTTTAAGACCCCAGATACTTTATCTTTTGATAGCCAGGCACCATCAGCTTTCTTGATCACATTTGCTTATGTACCTGCTTTGTCTTCAGTAATCATGTCAGGAAGGTGAGCCTCATGGAATGCCAGTTTAATAGAACAAAGTGTTTTTCCTTGAGGGAGTACTTGAGTGGAGGCCCAATGTCCATTTGCTACCTTATTACTAAATCTATAAATCTGTGCACATAGATCTAGTTCCCCATCATCATATATAAGTATGTTTGCACATGTACAAGCCTGTATTTAGACCTCTATAAATACCCTTTGTCTCCTAGTTCTCTACTCTATTTCCTTTTACTTTCTTCTTGTTCCACTATCATGTTCAGCCTTCATGTGGGTTTCAGTCATTCCTCTCGGTTACATTGCCCTTGATCAAGCTCTACCAGATCTGCTGCACACTCCTTGCCATCAACTTTAGATCACTTGTTGTTCCCTCTCCCTGTCTTTGTTAACACTCATTTCCTTTCTTGACTTCTTGATGTATGTGAAATGTGTCCACTTCAAACGAAGAGACCAAGTGTGGCAGATGAAATCTTAACACCTACATGCCCAAACAATTTTTATTCAGAAATCCAGCATTTCCTCAATTCTCTTAAGGACTCTATTTCATCTTGTCTAAGTTCCTACATAAAACCTAATTTTAAAAAGTGGCTCTTTTCCCTTGGAAATGACATCTGAGCTCTCTGTTGAATAAAAGTATATCCTGATAAATATTATTTTCTGTTTTAAAATTTTAATTTATGTTTTTTGTTGGAAAGAACAGACTACACAGTAATTTCTTTATAAAGCGACAAAGGTGTACTTCTTTTTCCAATGGTAAAAGTTTGGATAGAAGTTATAACCTCTGCTCTAGGTAGATTTCTTCTATTTATTTAAAAAAAATTAAGAACACCTACATTCTTAAGGAGGAGCCCTGGGGGCACTTTGGATAAGAGCTGGAGCCTTCACCACAGGCCAGCAGCTCTAAACCACCAGCAGTTTCTCTCGAGGAAAAATGAGCCTTTCTGCCCATGGACAGATTCACAGCTTCAGAAACCCTTTAGAGCCATGATTCTCAGCCTTCGTAATGCCACAGCCCTATAAGATAGTTCCTCATGTTGTGGTGATGCCCCAACCATAAGTTTATTTTCATTGCTACTTCATAACTGTAATTCTGCTACTGTTATGAATTGTGCAACCTCTGTGAAAGAGTTGTTGGACCCCCCCAAAGGGGTTGTGACCCACAGGTTGAGAACCACTGCTGTACAGGGCCTCAATGAGTTGAGACAAAATCAAAGGGCAGTGAGTTTGGTTTCTCTGCTTGGTGTTTTAAGCACAAGTGTGGATCCTGAATCAAAGACACTGAAATTGGAGTCATAGCTTTGTCATGAACCAAGTCCATAATCGTAAATAATTTACAAAATTTATGCCTTAGCTTGCTTATCTTTTGTTTTGTTTTTGTTTTGCTCTGTTGGGGAGGGGGGGGCGGCAATAACTGCCCTCTGGTGGGAGTTGGAGGCCCAGTCTTGCTCCTGGAGAGCTGTTGTTGGATTTGAACCAACAAGCCAGTGGGCCGCAGTCCCACACACAACCACTACACCACCGGGGCTCAGCCCAGCTTGTTTATCTCTTAATCTGTGAAACAGTGGTAAAAGTTAGCAAGCTTCATGTTAATGAGAGACTTGGAAAAGATTTGGTTTGAAATTATTCATCTACTAATTTAACAAACTCTTTTTTTTCCAGTAGGAGCCTTGGTGGCATGCTGGGTTTTTGTCTTGGGCTGGTAATCACAAGGTCAGTAGTTGGAAACCACCGGCCACTCTTCAGGAGAAAGAGGCTTTCTACTCCTATAAAGCATTACTGTCTCAGAACCCTACAGGGCAGTTCTAGTCTGTCTGAGTCAGAAATGACTCAGTAACAAGGGAGCTTTATGGAGTGGGTTTTAGTATTTTTACAAATGGTAGCACATTTACTTCTCACCGTTGAAGCAATAAAAACAAAAGAGAAAAGCAGCCCCTGACACTTATATATCAACCTGGGTTGGAGAATAGAATTCCTGGTGGTGCCGTGAATTATATGTTGACCTGCTAACCTCAAGGCCAGCAGTTTGAAACCACCAGCTGTTTTACAGGAGACAGACAAGGCTTTCTCCTTCTTAAAGAGTTACATGCTTGGAAACCCCTGGGGAAAATTCTACCCTGTTCGTGCCAGTCTGGATAGACTAGAGAAACAAACTCATGGAGACACTTATGTATATATGAGAGAGGGATTGAATATTGAGAAAGCATCTCAATCCAGTCCAGTCCAAGCCCACAAGGCTGATATTAGCCCACATGTCCAATACCAGTCTATAAAGTCTTCTTCAGACTCATGAAACGCATGCAGTGATGCTGAATGCAGGATAATCACAAGGCCAGATGAGTAGAATGCCTTTGGATCCAGTGGTGGTGTAAACATCTCAGTCAGGAGTCTCCAGGCAGCTTTTCTAGGTCCATTTATCTGCCCACATCAGAGTGGGTCCATGTGGTTTCTCCTCAGGATGTCTCACAGGGAGCCAACCTTGTCAGTTGAGTCTCTCAGGCAATGAGTATTGTCAGTAGAAAGTCTCCAAGAAAGTGAGCAAGATAGTGTCTCCCACCTCCAAGAAGGAATTACCACATTTCCCAGCATTCTCAGAAGAGAAGGCCATGCCCACACAGAGGTCTCATTGGCTATCTCCAGATTGACAGGACAGCCTCTACTCCTACACTCTTAACCCTCAAATTGACACCAGATAAAGTGAAAGCCACACTGTCTTAAATTGGGTCATGATGAGTTGAAACAGACTGACCAGCAGAGAGTTCAGGAGGGCTACACCCCTGGGTGGTGTCAAGGGCTCCAGTACACAGCTGCTAACCAAAGGCCATCATCAATGCATCAGAAAAAAAGGGCTGCCAATCTGCTTCTGAAACCAGTTAATGAAAACTCAGAGAGGACCTTCCGTTCTGACTCAGAGGGGATGGCTGTGTGTTGCAATCCACGCAACGGAGGCTGGTTTGGGGCATTCACAGACAAAACTAAGTTCTCCTACCAAACACCGCAACATAAAACAATTTCTACTCCAGGCTAAAATAATGACCATTTTGTCAATCACTGCTCTAACCTTGCTGTAATCTGCCCTCTTTAAAATGTATTGCAGCTGTCAATCACAGAATTAGAATAATATATGTGGCCATTCATTTTATTGTGCATTGAGCCTCTTTCTCACAAGATCTGCCTTTGAGGGAACGTCCGCTATTCTCCTTACAATTACCTAACATAAGCTCAAATCCTCGCACAGGTCCTTTCCACCACTATTTTACTAATGTTCCCACAGTTCCCCATGGATCCCCCCCTTGTTGCTGTGAAGTGGCACAGTCAACCCTATCTGACTACACTTGGGTCCTGGGACTGTGTGGCTGGGAGATTCTGGCACCAGCACTTTGTGCATGGGCCCCCTTACTGGCCCTGTTTGCACTGACGAGAGAACTGGGTCACAGAGAGGTTAAGTAACTGGCCCAAGGAGACACAGTTATTAAGCAGTACAAGAGAAAATGGTCCAGAGCGTATGTCTCCAGAGTGATAAGTATATAGAAATTTAAGTAAAATCTAAAAAGACAAATATAAATCTCAGGGGACAATGATACGTGCAGGAAATTTTTAAATCATCATTGACTAGAACTCTAAATAGCATGTGCATGCCCATAATAATGCAGACATTAAGTATTGATCTAAATATTTTATCAGAAAGATATAGGATTAAAATCAAAAGTGTCTACATTCACTGGGCTTGTCAAGGTAAAAGACTAAATATGCATCTTCTATAGTAAGGAGTTAATAAATGATGCCTAAAGTGGAAAACATGAGAAATAGCAGCAGAATATGTTATTTACAGAACTGGAGGTAAATACCAAAATAATCAGCTAAAAAAAATTAGAAAGAAGGCAAATGTGGTTGCCGCTGGGAAGGAAGAAATTGGTGGTGATGGAAGAGGATTGCTATTTTTGAACCAAACATTGTAGAATTGATTCTGTAAACCATGAGCATGTATTTTTCATTGTTTTTGAAAAGGAAAACAATTTTAAAGATAGCACAAGAGATTGGAACAGGCAGAAACAGTAACTATACTAATAGAACCCCCAAGGGACAGCTGATATATATATCATATACAATCAGTAAACATGTATCCAACATGGAGTAGGTGCTAGAGGCTCTCCCAGGTGCTGTGAATATGGGTGGGTCAGTACTAGGGCATTGTCACTGAGTCTTTGTATCTTCTGTTGCTTAGAGAGGAGCTCTGTGCAGTTGTAAGGTCTTTAGTTCCTTATCCCCATACGCTGGAAAACTCCAGGCTTAGGATGGTATGGGAACAGAGGAGAAATCTTCAGGACACTTTCTCTTCATTCCTAACTCAGAATCCATATGAGTACAGAAACAGACAAGCTAAGCCCATTGCCATCAACTCAGATCTGACTCGTGATGACCCTCATGTCTTAGGGAGGATGGCTGTAATCTTTATAGAAGCAGATCACCAAGATTTTATTCTATGGCACCACTGCCACAAATTCATTGCCATCGAGATGAAGCTGACTCATGACAGCCATTAGAACAGGGTAGAACTGCCCCTGGGAGTGTCTGAGAGTGAAATTTTTTATGGGAGTACAAAGCTGTCTTTCTCCTGGAGAGAAACTGGTGGTTTCGAACTGCTGACCTTTTGGCTAGCAGCCCTATGCATAACCACTACATTACCAGGGCTGCTTATGGAACCATTGGTTGAATTCAAACTGCCAACCTTTTAGTTAGTTGGTGAGCACAGATTGTCTGTCCTCAGCAGGGACCTCATCTAAGCACAGACTCATGTTTTCCCCCAGTGCTTTCTCAGCTAACTCCGTCCAACTAGCTCTTCCCCTTTTCAGAAGTCCAGAGCACTCTTACAGTCTGCTGTATTCAATTTAGCACCTCATTACATTCTGATTTGTAACATTCTCTCGGTGCTTCATGCATATGAGTCATTTGTGTCAACATTACATTGTCACCACTTAAAGACAAGGGTCATTTCTTTGGACTTTTTGTATCATTTAGCACTTGGAGCAGGTTTCAATGAGCTCAAGGCATCCTTGCTGCTGTAGCTTTTGAAGGACAATGACAGACTGAGACAATAAGAATGTGGCCACATTCCTGGTAGGGCCTTCTGTCTTACGCCTATTGCCTGCACATCTTAGTAATAAGATCTCAATCTGAGATCATCTGTGATTGTGGGTATGACCTTGGTCTCAACTAGTCTGAATGGAAAAAAACAAATCCCCCAACTCAAGAGTTTCTTTAAACTCATCAAACCCTACAGGACAAATGAAAAGTATCCCCATCTGGTTCTAAGGCTGTAAATCTTTAGGTAAGCCAAATGGCACATCTTTCTTTCATGAGCAACTGATGGGTTTGAACCTCTCACTTCCCAGTCAGTAGGCAAGCACTTAACCCACTGTGCCATTGGGGATCCAATGGAAAAGCATCACATGGAGAAAAAAATACGTGGTGGCATCGGCTGGTGTCTAATGTTTAAAGGGGCAAAAATGGACCTTTTTAGTCGTGGCTCCCCTGAGCTGATGGTGGCCAAGAGTGCTGACTCCAATGAGCGATGTTGGATGGTAAGGCTACCATCCTGGGAGCCAGCATAAGGAGTGCATTGCTTTGGCATTTACAATTCTTTTCCTAGGGCGGCCATAAGCTGCTGCTACACCTGGCATGGTTTGAAAGGAACTTATTCTTTCACAGTCCCAGAGACCTTGAGTATGAAATCAAGATATCTAAGGATCAAGTATCCTTTTCTTCTCCTCAATTGCAATCATCGATGTTCTTTAGCTTGTGTGTACTGACTCCTTTTTCCTCCATCTTCACCTAGCTTTCCTGTCCATCTACCTCTTGCCTTTAAAGACAATGGTCATTGAATTTAAGGCACATCCTGATTACATGTGCAAATAATATATTTCTCAACAAGTCTAATTCTTGAGTGCTAGAATATTAGAACTTCAATATAACTTTTGGGGGAACACAACTCAACAGACAACAGCATCTAATTACACACTGCTAGAAGTTAGCTATGGGAAAAGAGCTCAATTGTCCTTGTTTCTGTTTAAAGAGGAGGGGCACCATCTCTCCTATCTGAGATTCTCCCTCTAGTGTGTGTTAGAGCCCCATCTGCCCCACAGTCTCTATCTATTAATAATCACATCTCTGCAGGATCTTTGCCAACAGAATTTCAGTATGTAGAGAATTCTTCATCAATCCTGTGTTTCCTCTCAGCCACTGCCCCCTGTGCTCCCCTTTCCTATAGAAAACACAAGGTCAGCAGCTCAAACTCAACTCTCTAAACCTATAAACTTGCACAGGGGCAATTCTCTCTCCTGTGGGGTTGCTATGGGTCAGAAGGGACTCAATGGTAGTGAGAGGGTTTTTTAATTTGTTTTTGTGGAATTTGTTTTAAAGAGGTTTGTTTGTTTGTTTGTTTGTTTTTGTCCTACCAGGTGGCATAGCTGTTGAGAGATCACCTGCTGATCAAAATGCACATGTTTTGATTCCACTGCCTGTTATATGGGGGAAAGTATGTGGTCATCAGCTTTCATCAATATTACAATCTTGTCAACACTGTAGGCAATTCCATTCTGAAATGGAAAGAGGAAGAAGGTTCTTTTAGTTCTACTCCTCAGTTAATCCAGGTAGACTAGAGAAACAAATTCAGAGGCATGCATATGTGTACAAGAAAGAGTCGTATATACGAAAACAAATGTACATTAAAAAATCCCAACCCGGACTGAGCCCCAGTGGCATTAAATGGTTGAGTGCAGGACTGTGGCCCATGGGCTTGGCGGTTCAAATCCAGCGGTAGCTCTCAGGAGCAGCACTAGGTAGCACCCACGACTAACAGAGGCAGTGAAGCCCCCCAAAAAATCTCAGAAAAAAAAACCCCAACCTAGTCCAGTCCAAGGTCATAAGTCTGATATTAGCCTATATGTTCCATACCAGTCTATAAAATCTCCATCTGATTCATGGAGCACATGCAATGACACCAGGACAATCACAGGCTAGTGGGTTCAGAGTCTTGTGTATCCAGTGACAGTAGAAGCATCTCAGTGCTGGCAGGAGTCTCCCATGATATGTTCCATACCAGTCTATAAAGTCTCTATCTGATTCATGAAGCACATGCAATGACACCAGGACAATCACAGGCCAGTGGGTGCAGAGTCTTTTGTATCCAGTGACAGTAGAAGCATCTCAGTGCTGGCAGGGGTCTCCCATGGCTCCTCCAGTTTCCAGGTCTCAGGGTCTATCAGCATGCTGCCATGTGTCTTATCCACTGCAATGTCTCACAGGGAGTCAGTCTTTTGCCTTGTCAGTAGAACATCGCCAAAGAACTCACAGAGTGAGTTTCTCAGCTCTAAGGAGGATATGCTGCTGAATTTATGAGAATTCTTAGGAGAAAAGCCATGCCCACACAGAGGTCTCATTGACTATCTCCAGATTGACTGGCTAGACTCCACCATATGCTTCCAATCCTGAAATTGACACATGATTACATGACTGCCACAACTCCCTTCTAGTATCATCTCACAAACCAATCAGTTTGTCTTTATAAAACATTGAAATTCCTGCCTCTTTTCCAGCTTGAAATTCTTCAATATGCCCCTCATACTCACTGGGTAAAGTCCGTACCTTTGACATTTTGTAAAAGGGCCCTGGATACCTCCCGAGGCAGCCTTCTCATGACTCTTCTCGCTTCACCTTGGGTTCCTGGAAGTGCCACACTCATGCCACAGCATCTTTGCTTCAGGCATGCATCCTGCACTCTGGGAAATCTCAGTTGCCCTGAACTTGGGTTCATCCTCCCTTCCACATCTCTCCACTTCTCTTCTAGAATTGCACTCACCAGACCATGGCATTGCCTGTATTGACCAACAGATTAAAGCTCTCTGAAGACAAACCCTGTATCTCTTTTCTCTCCCATTTGATTTGATACATTTAGCCAACATAGTGCCTGGCCCTGTAGTGAGTGCTCGGTAACTATGGGATGAATGAACAAACCAGCGCTGAAGCAGCATCCAAGAATAGAGGAAGGGAGTGCAGAGGGCAGTTTTAATTTCCAAAGACTAGTACAAGAAAGTAGCACAGGCTAGCCCCTTGCAAGTAAACTGTCTCTCTCTGTAACAAACGAGATAAGGAATTAAGAAGGCCCTTCTATATGACAGAAAGGTCAGTCTACATGGCAAAGAAAGCCAGAAGCAAGCAGAACAAACCAATATAGTTAATATTTAAACCTAGAATCTCAATAAGTCAGGAAAGTACAGAAAAATGACTTTTGTGAGGAGCCTAAACATTTCAACACTACCCATTTCCTCTAATCCCCCCTCTTGGGGTCAATCTGCCCTCCTCCTTGTCACTTTTGAGCACACCTTTTGTTTCGTGATTTCTGCCCTTCATTATCGTGAGTCCTTTCTGGTGCTTGTAAAGCCAAAGACGAGGCCCACATGCATTCTTTATTCTGAAGCATTTAGGCAGTTATCACTTAAATTAGTGTTTTCTGCTAGAGTTGTATTTTGGTGGAAAATAATAATTGTTTCTAAGACAGCATCTTGGCATTGAACCAATTCTATCAGTGAACACTCAACCATGGGAAGCTAACAATAAAAAGCAACAATCAATCGGTCTTCCTCCCCACCCCATATCTGTTCCAAAGGCCACCTCTGTATCTTTATGCTACAAAAAAAAATTTTTTTAAGTCAAAATGAAAAACCTAAGCTGATGGTAGAACCTCTTTTGGGCACAGCACAAAGTGAGTTCCCCCGATAGCATTAGCACCCTTTATGCATTACTATCCCAGGTCTCCCTGGTGTAAGCTATGACTTGTTTGCAGCGGACAGGTGCCCACGAGCCCAGCTCTAACCAACAGCAGCTCCTAAGAGAGAACAGAACCACCCCTATGGCTTCCAGGAACAGATCGCCGAGCTCTTTTCCTGTGGATCCGCCGGTGGGTTCAAACTGCTGGCCTTTGGGTTAGAAGCCAAAGCTTATTGTGTCACCACCAGGGCCCCTTATGACCTCTCAAACCCCTGTTGTGTGATAATGTTGCTGTCCAGGGCTTAAGGCCAGGGCTCATATCCCATCATGCAGACTCCCTAAATACTTGTGCAATACATTCAGTGGCATTCACACTTGGCTGGAATTCCATTTCAATCTGTTCCATCTGATCGGGCACCGTGTTTTCTTCCCGTCTGTGGTAATGGAACACTCGCTCTCCGTTCCCAAGGTTATTTTCACGCAGTGACCTTTTCCGTCTCCCGGGGGCTCCTACCATGGCCTGCTTCGGCTGCAGCATTCACAGGCGGCTTTGTCTGCAGTGGCCAGTGTGTGGATGCACATTCCTCCACGGTCCTATGGCCTGAGAAGCAGCCTCTTTGCCTGCTTATGTCTCCCCCTCCTTCCACTGGGTATCTCCTCGTGGTCGTCTCACTCTGGTCAAGCAATTTGCTTTTTGAAAAGTAGGAAAAAGAAGATGGGACATCACCTATTGAAGATGCTAGGATTGTTTCTTTATGATTTCATTTGCCAACCTGTGCACCCTCTCTTGAAGATGGAAAACTAGTTGGAATATAAGAGACAGAGCATCTGTTGTGAAAATAATTCACAGGGAGGAAAAGAAGTTATATTGCACTGGGCCGGCTTGGCCTCTCCTGCCTCTCCTTATTGATCGCAAATTGCTCAAAGGGTTCAGGAGATAAAGGGAGTCGGTGAAACAAAGGAGGAAAATCGTGCTGAAGAAGAAAAGAGCCCTGGGAACAATGGGGTCAGAGGATGGGAGTCGGAGACCCAATGCAACAGTGAACTCGCTGCATTACCTGGGGCAGTCACTGCGCCTCTTGGGGCCTTCGCATTTTCTTTTGTAGCATCATGAGAGCTAGGGCCAGTCATTTAGAAAGGTCTATTCCAACTTTCAAGTGACATGATTGTAGCAAAAGAAAGAGAACCAGACACTATACACGTCTTTGGTTTCTAATGACATGTGCAGTTGCCTAGGCTATCAAGTGTTCTTAAAAGCACAGAGTCAAGTTTCTCTCCTGAAGAGAGGAAGCCCAAGTTCACTGCCCTTTTCTGATGATCATGATGCTATTCCTTAATGACTTTCACTGTCCATAGCACATTCCTTCTTCATGAGCATCTTCCTTTGTCTTAGGTCAGAAGTGACACGCACATTGGGTCCTGGCTCCTGTGGGGTAAGCCTGGGATGCTCACGGCAAGGTTCTCAGTTCAAGTCCACCAGTTGCTCCTTGGGAGAAAGGGGAGGCTGCCCACCTATGTGAAGACTTGCAGCCTCAGAAGCCCTGCCTCATGGGATTCTGACTCCGGTCTGGATGGCAGTGGGTTTGGGCTTGGCCTGTGATGTATTTCAAAGGTTCCCATTTAGCAGGCAGCATTTGGAAATCAAGAAGTTTATGTATGCACTCATCATTCTGCCTTTCTAATAGGAAAATATCCAGAAATATCAGCCTGCATTGTATCATGACTGCAAATTGCTGGAGTCAAATACAGACAGCCCATTGCAGATGGAGTGCAAACTCCCTGGTTGTGATTTGCCTGGCCCCTGTGAGCATTTGAACTTGAGGGTTTAGTTGATCTCACTTATCAGAATTGGTAATGAAGAAGAATATACCACTATTATCACTATGCCAACATTGCTATGAATAATCTCTACATTATTACATATGATTTATTCCTTTTGAAAAAGGACAATGTCCATTACCTATTTACATCCCCACTGTAGCCATGTAGGAAGAAAAGTAGGAAGGGTCTTTTCATCTTTGCTGAGATATTTGAGGGTCAGAACACGCAAGCGACTTACCAGTGGTTGGCGACCTTTAGACTAACTTTCTTACATTTTAATCACCAAAGACTTGTTTTCTTGTTTCCTCCCATGTGCTCATGTGTGTTACATGTTGGACTACTAACTGTAATGCAGATGGGAGATGAGGCACTCAACACCTGGAAAGATGTACAGTCCCCATAATCCATGGGGGCAGTTCTGTGGGATGGCTCTGGGCCCGAATCAACCTGAAGACAGTGAGTTTGAGGTACCCAACATACCTGGTGCTTCCCTGGGGTAAGCATTAGACTCTGAAGGACAATGTAGGACTCTCAGCCCACTCACAGTTCCTCTGGGGAAAGAGGAAGCCGTGTGTTCCCATAGTCATTTACAGCTTCTGAAATCTTCCAGAGGGTCACTATGAATGAGAACCAACTAGATGACTGGGCGTGTGGTTTGGTTGGCTGCCCATGAGCTCAAGCAAGCTGTCTACCTGATTACATCTCTTGAGTCTTCACTTGAGTTCCCCCGCCCCCTTGGTGTTATGTGTGTGTTTGTGTGTCTGTATTTTCAACTGTTGTTGTACTGTAACACACTGAATTCATAGAATTCTCACTCTTTGGGTTTGTATTACTCCAAAACATGCTTTGGTTTCCCCTAGTCATATCAAAGTGATTTTGTCCCACTGCGATCCCACTGTGATCCACCTTCAGCACTCTCAGATGAGGGGGATTGGTTTACCAAGGAGCTGAGAACTGCAACTGGTCACCTTCTTTGGTTGCTTTGCGCACTTGTCCTTGTTTTCTCTGCTTTCAAAGCAGACCTCCGTGGTTAGTGCACACAAGTAGGAGGGAAGAAATTTTAACGGGGGCATAAAAATGTGAGGTGCATTTGGGAGAGCCTCGCCTGACAGTCAATGATAAGGGAGACCAAGGAGAAGTACCTTGCAAAGTCTTGCTATTTTTGATCGGTGGAAGATGGCCTCACCTCCAATTCTAAAACTGATAACTCGGGAGCTATGGATTGTCAACACCTTTTGATTAAATGACCATGGTATGCCCGTCATGTATCAGGCTGTGGGCATTGCCTGGGTTTGCCAGTCCCCCATCCCCCTCCCCACTTCCTCTGGCTTTCCATTGACCACTGATGAGCTCTGTGATGGAGGCTCTGCTGGCCCTAACTTGCCCACTTCCTCACAGCTGCGTAGGACCAGTATGTGTGTATGCCTTCAAAGTCATCCAGATACTTCAAGGACTTGAGTGCTCTCCAGCCTACTCTGGGAAAGATGTGAACTTTCACAAAGTGAAGTTCCATTGCCTGAGTAATTGGGTCCCTGTTTTAGCTCACTGTGCCTCAAGATATCTCAAGTCCTTTATGCAGTGGGATTGGCAATAGAAATAAATAAATGTGGCACACTCTTGAGTCTAAGATGACATCACACTAATGGTAAACACACTATTCATCCCCTGAGAGGAGGGCAAAAATCTGACAGTAAATGGAAAGCTTCATTGTAAAGATCATCCTAATTTCAGGAAATTTAAATGTGACTTTCCCATCATATAGCACATATACCACATCATAGAAATATATGGAGAAATATAATGCTCATCTGTAGACAATTGGACATCCCTTCACAGAAGGATCAAAGGAAGGAACAAGCAAGCTGGGATGCAGTATATCACTGATGAGACACGCATTTCTCTGTTCTTTAATGCTCCCTCTCCCACCCCCAACCGGCTATCTTGACCCCACTTTTATCTTACAAATTAGGCTGGACAAGAGCATATACACTCATACAGATAAGTGCTCTGGACACACCAATTCCAGGATAGACTCCAGAACCAATAATTAGAGTGGCAATACTATGAGGGTAGGGGGACAGTGGAAGAAGTAGGGGTAACTCATCACAATGATTAACATACAACACCCCCTACTCCCAGTGGGACAAACAACATAAATGTGGCTGAAGGGAGACTGTGGGTGGTGTAAAATAGGAAAATAAAAATAATTTACAAACGATCAAGGACTCATGAGGGTGGGAGTTGGGGAGAGGTAAGGGAAAAAGAGAAACTGATACAAAGGGTTCAAATAGAAAGAAAATATTTTGAAAATAATGATGGCAACATATATACAAGTGTTCTTGACACAATGGATGTGTGGGTTCTTATAAGAGCTGTAAGAGCCCCCAATAAAATGATTTATTTTAAAAGTTTAAGAAAAAAAAAAAGAAAGCTATATGAAATAAATCAATCCCTGGTAACATGCTCAGTTGAGTAAATGGGTAACATGCTGAGTTGCTCAATGAAAATTTGGAGGCTCAAGTCTACCCCATGTTGTCTCCCTCAGAAGAAAGGCCTGGTGAACTCCAAATTATAACCAGGAAAAACAACTCTAGTCTCTCTCTCTCTCTCTCTCTCTCTCTCTAAATACACACACACACACACACACACAGAGTGTCATCATGAGCCCATAGCATCATCAAGGAACCCACAGGCAGCTGGTTATAGTTATGAAAACTCTACGGCCAGGTCAATGGAATGCTTGACACAGGGACTGCAACCATGGCCTCAGACACAGGAACCATTGTGAGGATGGGGCAGAACCGGGCAGTGTTTCATTCTGTCATGCACAGGGTCACGATGGGTCAGAATGGACCCAATAGCACATAGTAATCATGGCCAAGCCACATCCTGTTTAGACAACTGGAATCAAATGAGGTTTGCTGTCCTCAGAAACATTCTTAAGTGTCAGTACAACCACATTTGGAGGGAACCCCGACAGAGGAAGTTCTTTCCTTTCCAAACTTAGGAACCAAGAGTGTAGCACGCCCATCAGAGTGCAGGGCAGGACCAAGGTCTCCGTCGGTAGGCAGAGGGCTCACACACGGTGGCTAGGGCATCTACCAGGCACTGGGACTGTTTCCGTACCAAGAGCACGAGGAAGATTTCATGATCAGATTTTGGGGAAAGGTGTCTGTTGGCAGCCTGATTTTGCTTCCATCATAGTTCTGGGGACAAAGAAAACAAAACACCCTAGAGTCTATGCCTGACTCTCTTTTCCATTTGGACTTTTGTTACCTTGGGCAAGTTCTTTAATTAACTTCTCTGTGTTTTAGTTTCGCCATTTATAACGCAGTGATAATTATACTTCCAGATAATGTGTGGGGGAAAAACAATGCCTCTCCATTGCAAAGTGAGAGGCAGGCGTGCAAGTAATCATTACAGTTTATTAATAGTAATGACACCCCACGTGGACAATGGTATCAAGCACTCCCATCCATAGAGCTCAGAACCTTTACCCAAGTCCCTCATTAACCCTGACTTTGACTCCCGACTTCACCGGAGGCTAAGCAGACAGCACATTACCCTATCGTTGACTTTCTCCTGCCAGAGCGGAGTGCAGGTCCTTCAGGGCCACCTAGAAACACTTGGGGCTGGGCTAGGAAAATTTGCTGATGATGATAAGCACCAGGGAAGTTCAAGGGGAGAGGGTAACTCAGTAGCTCTGCAGACCAAATTGTTGGCAGAATGAAAAAAAACAATCCCCAGAGCTCTAGCTTTGACTTGAACTTCAAGGAACCTCCTCCTGTCGGAAGGAGTCCTGGGGGTACCATGGAGTAAGCCTTGAGCTGTGGACCAATTCAAAAGCCATCCCTTCCCCAGTGGCTCCACAAGAGAAAAGAGGGCTGTTGCTCCCCTAAGGATTTCCAGGCTCAGAAGCACCAGAAAAGCTTTCTCCTTTGCCCACTAGGGATGCTCTGGATCAAGTCAATGGCGGGGTGGGGTGGGGTGGGAGTGGGGGGATAGGGTAGGGGTGGGGGGTGTGGTAGGGGTGCTGCCCATCCAGGTTCAGGCTTGGATGGTAGCTGGGAGCAAATCAATCACAGGATGGTGGAACACACACTCTAACTTCCTACATTGCACCAGAAATTTCTGCTCATAAAACAAGCAGACACTCTGATCAAGACCCCTGCCGTGTCCAATTAGACTTCTTTAAAAAGGAACAACCTCTTTAACTTTGTGAGTTTCTGGGGGCTGTTTATCTTTTCCTTTCAGCTTCTCACAACTCTTAAATTACCTTAGCATATGCTTCATTGCTAGTATTTTTCTTACTTTCCTTTGCCACAGGAAACAACAACAACAGAAAAGACTTGGTTATGTCGGTGGTTCTTGTTCTTTTTTAAAAATTTTTATGAGGCATTTCAAGAAAGTGTTGGGATGTGTTGGGGCGGGGGGGGGGGGTCCTTGCTTAATGAAATAAGGCGGGAAATCATTTCCTAAGGTTTTAAAACTAGGTAGTCAAATAATCACTCAACTTTGGGACCTACCCCAGGAGCAAGACTAGATCTGATGGGTAACAAAGGAACTGTTTGAAATGTCAGCTTTCAATTGATATTACCTGGGTAATCACTGTGTGCCAAGAATCTGTAGAGTAAGCCATGCGAATTCAGAAGCAAACAGTTATGCTTTGAATGCCTTTGGGATATAGCTCAAAACAAAGGTGTGGTAGAGTTGAGTGACCTCAGCCCTCCTGGGTTGTCTTCCACCCAGAGGTGTGGCCTTCAGTTCACGTGTGCTTCTCGGTACAGACTACATTGTAGTTCAGTGACATGACTAGCATCTGCATTTACACTTCTATCATATCTCTTTCATACTGCATGTGCTTGATCGGAGTGTGTATGCAAGGAGGACAAAGGTTTCATCTTATTGATATTTATATCGAAGAAGCCCTGGTCATATGCTTTCCTAGTTAAGAGAGAGAGTGACATTCTTGTTCCCACTAATCATGCTAAAGCAGCATGTCTAGTAAAACTTATTTTCCTCACACTTGAGTAAAATTGAGACCACATGTTGTATAACCAAAAAGATGAGATTTGGTTTCCACTTGGCACTCATAACTCCATCCATTGTTTTTCTCCTCTCACTACTGTGCTGCAACACTAGGCTTATTTGCATTCCCTTTACAATACCAAGCTCCTTCTGGTGACAACCTTGAACTTCCTGTTCCAACTGTCTGCATTGGTCTTCCCCATGTATCCCCAGGCTGACTGGTTCATTCACTCACCTCGAATGCCATCTCCTGAGACTGATCTTCTTTATACAGATTGGCTCCCCATCCACCTTTCAGTCCCTGGTACCCAAAAGAGCGCCTTGCATTCTCATCTCTTAAATAAATATTTGTTGAGTTATTGACAAATTGTTGTTCATATTTGCCAAATATTCAATATGTTGTTATAAGAAAATGATTGAAGTGATTTTCTCCAGTTAAAGAGCAAGAATCTAAACTCCAAGGTGATCATTTTTCTTTTGTTCTGTCCTCCTACATCACCAAGAGTCAAGAATTTGCCTCCTCCATGGTAAGAGAGAGAGGAAGGAGAAGGGGGATGTGGAGAATGGTGAGAGAAGTGCAGAAAGAAGTAGGTAGGAAGGTAAGAGAGAAACTTTGGGGATGACTAGATAAAATCAATTAAAGTTCCCAGCTCTAATAAATCTGTGTGACTTGGCAAAGACATTGTTCCAACTCCTACTTTGGGAGTCTTAAAATTTTAGGAGAGGACATCTAAGGGTCCAACTATTAGTGTCTCCTTGTCTAAACAAAGAATAATATTAAAAATAAAACAATTAGCCCAACGAACTAATGGGTCCCTTGAACATCAGCTTCCTATAACTCTGAAATCAGGAAAAAAATGAGGTGGATAAAAAAATGTTGAATAAAACACAAAATGATAAAAGATATCTGACTTACTGCTTGAACAGAGACTGGTGGACCCTTGATCTGTGACTCTTAGTCACCCTTCATCTCTGAAACTGAAGCCACCCCTATGGCTTTTGGCCAAACAATAGACAAGTCTCTTAGGGGAACACTAATATTAGGGAATTATTCTTAGAATAATCAAACATTTGGGTTCAAGAAGGCAGCATTTCCTCAAGGACAAAGTTCAGAATGCTTAAGGGAAACAGGAACCACAGAGAACAAGGAGGATACATGATGGTGCATTATGGAAATGGGAGTCAATGAGATGAAACAAAAGCTGTTGAGCTATTCTGTAAAACCAGTGTCCTCTGGAAAACTTCATCTGATTCACAATAAAAAACATATAACAACCCTGTGAACTGAGGACATACAGTGGAGGTATGGATGTCTCCCATATCGTTATTGCACCAGCCAGCAGCTCTTCTTTTTCTCCTTGCCCTTCTCTGTCTCTGCTTCTTCTTCTGTTGCCTTTGTTTCTTTTGAACCCTGTGGGGACTAACCTTCAAGGCCATATATGTTGGAAAATACTGGCATCGGAACCACCATCTGTGGGACTTTTACTGAGTCCCAGACACCTTACTAGACCTCTTCAACTTATCACCACCTGGTCTCTACTTATTTTTTTTTTTAGGAAGAAATGAAACCTTGGTGATCAGATAACTTGAGAACACAAAACTGTCATATACTGAAGCTAGAGGCTGACTCATTGTTGCTGAATTCCAGTAACCTTCATCTGCTGCTACTTTGCAAATGATTACTTCTAATTGCTTCATGGTGGGCAGAACTCTCATTTTGTAACTCTGGGGTGATCCCCATCACCCCTCCAAATTTTCATTTCCAGCAGGTTCTCAAGGGATGCCTGAAAACTTATGGTCTGAGTTCCACACTTTGAGAACTACCAGCTAAAGGTCTCTGTCCTTCCTGTTTGTGATAATAATAATAATAATAATAATAGTAATAGTAATAATAGAGGTTTACAGAGTTGAAAGCTCTCTCACATGGTTTTCATTGCCTTCCAGAAATACAGTGAATTCATTTCAATTTCAAAAACACTTATTAATCAGCTAATGGAATGTAGACATTGGATAATACACAGGGATTCATACATAAGTAAGACTTGGCACTTGACCCAAAGATGCTCATATAGTTAGTGACATAGTGGATTATGGTTTGGGGAAGAAAGTGCAAGGTCAACAGTTTGAAACTACCAGTTGCTCTGCAGGTGAAAGATGAGGATTTGTACTCCTGTAAGTGTTACTGTCTCAAAAGCACACAAGGACAGATCCCTAAAAGGCCACTATAATTTGGAATCATCTTCATGGCAGTGATTTTTTTATTGCTAAGTTAAGTCTAGCTCACAGCAGTGATAAGAATACGGCAATTTGAGATGATTGGAATACAGCAGGTCAGATGCCCAGAGAGACATGGGCATGGAAGGATAGAATGGCACGTGGAGAACCTGGGCTGGTATGAGGAGAAGGAAAGTCTCCTCCCAGGGATGCCCACTGATTGTCATAGTCGGAATGACTGGTCAGCAGCTGGGCTAGGGTGGGTTTCAGGGAAAGCCAGCATCCAGTGCAAAGGCACAGAGATGCGAAAGAACTCAATGTACTTGGGAAAAGGCTCATAAACCTGATGAGATGGCTAGGGTGCAACTGGAGCTGTTCTTGGGTGACAGAGAGGAGAAAATGGCTAAAATGAGTGGGGAGTCTGGTTGTGAAGAGCCTTAACTGCATGCCCTGAATTTTGAGTGGATGCCAGAGAATTGTGTACAGAAGTTCACTGTGGAGGCATGCTGCTGCTGAGCAAAACACATTGCTGCTCTTCTAGATCCACATCTGTGGGGCAGCAGTCTCTGAGCATGTGCTGGATCATGGGGCAATACAGCGAGGAATCAGACTTTCATGCTGCCCACTGAGAAGAACAATGAAATATTTACCACTGAAAATCCAATACGAAGGTGAAATTCTGCCTTTACTGAAAGGCATAGAGACGGGGAGCACCAATCCTGCTGCAGCACAGAAGGAGAGATGTTGCTTCCTGGGAGAATCACAGAAGGCTACATCCATGGCAATTCTTACAAGAGAGTCAGAGATGGAAAGGGAAGCAGGCCCTGTCATCACCCTCTCAGTGTCTTTGTGATTATTTTTATAAATGGTCCTGCTATTCCCTTGAAAATAGGGAAGGAATGGAATGCTGAGCAGTGTAAACTCAAAGGCTCTTAGGGAGGAACTGCCTCTAAAACTATGCCTGTCCTCTCCTCCCCATTCACGCCCCAGAAAAGAGCTAGCATGTGTGTGTCCCCAGCCTGATTAAAGGGCCGATGAGCACGCTCCTACGTAATTGCTGCATGAATCTCTGTAACCACCGAAATGAGCTCAACTCGGTTGGCCTAAAGTGACACAAAGGCTTACAATGTGAGACCCATCATTCTATGGTGCTTCAAAGAATGGCGAGGCAGACACTCGGTTCCATTTGTCCTTCCCTTCCTGATTCATCCTCACTTCCAGAATGTGAGAAGGACTGACTGATGAGCTGGGTTAGTTTAGCTTTGTAGGATTTTCCCCTCAATTTAGCAAGCAATGAGGACCTGCATCATTTCTACTCTTTCATTTGGTTCTTAAGTCTCATTTGTGCCATTAGATGAACTGGTAACAGCGCATCGTACTTTTTTTTTTCCTGCTCAAAATTCAGAGGCTCATTCTTTGCTTGTAATTATAAAGTGCTCACACCCAGGCAGCATTGGTAAACTTTGCTCTTTGACTCCAAAACAATATTAGTTAAAGGGCTGGTTAGGATACTGAAGTCAGGGAAAAAATGGGGAAAGAAATAGATGTGGAAAAGATGTATAAACCTCAGATGATATTCATCATCATCCTTCCTGTTAGCGCCCCTCAAGAATTCGGGTGGGAAGTCTATTTACAATAAGCTCTGTCAGGGGATGTCGAAGACAGATTTATCCATCTGCCAGGTCACAATTACCTTTAAAACTTAAATGAAATGAAAAAGGAGAAACACATTCTTCCCAGTAATGGATATTCCCAGCCACAGTTCGGTGTTTAATGTCTTGTTGGCATCTGTGCTCTTTGTAGAATTTTTGAGAGATGCTGCTGTCTAGTCTCAGGCTCCTTATCTTAGAAGCAAGAGAGAAATGGTAGGTTTGAGCGTGGGTGGGTAGGTAAGTGAGGGAGAGAAAGAAAGAGATGATAGAGAGAGGATGATAGAGAAGGGGTGATAGAGTGGAAGAATGGATGGATGGGCAAGTAAAGATGGATGGATGGGTGGCTATGTGATGATAAGCTGCAAATATAATGGAAAGAATGAAAGTCTTGAACCTGGAAAATCCCTTGAGAATTCTTGGTGGGTAAGTCCACAATAGTGATAGATACGTCATCTGTATTTTTTTTTTGTATGTGGGAATGGGGTGGGGGTAATCAGGCTAATCATCATGACCCCTTCAAAGTGGACAAAATATATGATTGGAGAGAAAAGGGATTTGTGAACAGAAAACTTTTACCTACCTCCTACTGACATGGGTCAGTCCAAGTGTTCTTTTGCCATATCACCACTGAAGACTCATAAGCTCTCCCAGATCTAGTGGAGGATGGTTTTCCTGTAAGGAACTTACCTTCTGATGCCTTCAATGAAGAGAATCATTGTTTAGCATGGTCCCCAACGCCTGTTCCTTGGACTAGCCGCTTCAACAGCTCTATTGAACTTGTTAGGAATGCAAAAGTCTCCATCTCCTTCTCTCCTCCCCTCCAAACCCACTGACCTCAGCAGTCTGCTTTTGCTCTTGGGGGGGGGGGGTTCCTTTAAAATATAACCCATGTCCTGGACTGCATCCTGGCATTGAACTTGGACGAAGCCTGGGCGTAAGCGTGTTTGAAGGTCCCCAGCTCCTCCTGCTGAAGAAGACATAGAGAAGAATCTGTAAGACAAGCTGCTATGGAAAGAGACTGGAGGTGTGCAAAGAGTTGCCAGAGATGACTGAAAGCTATGGACCTGCTCTCAGACCCAAGGAGAAGTTTGTCTCGGGCTTTTTGGTAGAAGATACCAGAGACACAGACCTTGCAGAATTGCTTGCATGGATGTTGAGGGATGAGCTGGATATGGTGCATTCTTAAGCACGTTTAAGGGAACGAGATGGAAGGACACCTTTGTGGAAGAATAGAGAGGAAATTCAAGTCTGCTCCATTGTGGCTTTTCTGTATGGGGGTGTCCACCATGTGGCAGAAAGTTTGGAGGCCAGAAAGAAGAGGGGAGTGAAGGGAACAAGGAAGGCGGGCCTTGAGAAGTTCTGAGAGAGGCTGGGAACGTGAGAGAAAGATGAAGCCTGCAGGCTGCAGGAAGAGCTTGCTGTGGCTGAGAGAGGGGGGATCAGGAAAGAGCCTCCAACAAGCTGAGGCTTCCAGGGGGAAATGGAGACAGAGAGAGGGAAGGGGACTGAAGTGAGCGGAAACCCAACCCAATCCAACTCATTGTCCTTGAGATGATGCCGACTCATGGTAACCCTGTGGGCAGGGAGAAGGGCCTCGGGAGGGAGCATCTCTAGAAGAGTGGAAACCTGTCTCTCTGCTGTGGAGCTGCTGCTGGTTCGCCACATGGGAAACCACTGTCCACCTGGGTTCCTCACCGTTGGGGGAAGAGTTCGCTTGCTGAAAGAGTGGGCTGGGGAATGGGTGCAGGGGACATTTGACCATTACCATCCAGGGCCCGCTCTGGCACAATACAGTTGCACACTCAGTTGCTACTCAAAAGGCTGGCTGTTTGAGCCCACACCGCAGCTCCTGGGGAAAAGTCCCCGTGAGCTGTCCTTCAAAGGACTCCCAAGCCTCGGCTGTCTAGTTTCTTCTATCTCTTTCTGTGTGAATATGCAGCTCTGAAGTCACATTGAAAACACTTGAAGGTCATTATTTCAGATCACGGTGATTTCATTTGTTTGGAAAAAGCATCCTTAAGGCTCATGAGTGATTTTAAAGTTGTTAGAAGGGACGGGGTTGGCTCTTCAGTCTCACAAGTGTGCTGATACCTGTCCTAACCCATAGCCACCCTATCGAACAGGGTAGGACTGTCCACTGCGGTCTCAAAGGCTGTTGGTCCTGAAAGAAGCAGACTGGCACCTCTTTCTCCTGAGGAAGGGCTCGTGGGTGAAAACTGCCCACCATTGTGCCACCAGGCACTCCCTGTAAAGACAACCCCACATGGTCATGTGGGACCGCTATGCGTTTCGATGGAGTTGGCTGCAGGTACCTATAACATTAGGTAGGAAGGCAGATGCTGGAAGCAGAATAAGGAAGTCGAAGTCCAATCACCCAGGAAACGATCCCAGGAAGGGGGGGGGGGGAGTCCACAACGCCACCATAATATCAATAGCCCAAAAAGAATAACACCAATCTTCCTTCTCAAGTTACCCAGGCTCACAATGGGGTGTCTGGGCATTCACTCGTCGCACCCACGTAGCACCAACAGCCCCTGGGGTGTTCTGTGTTCCCATTTAACTGATGAGGAAACTGAGGCACTGAGAGAAGGTGCAACATGCAAGTCCACCGATCTGGGGGCAGGAGGTAGGCATTTCCATGGAAACCAGCAGAGCCCATCCCGAGGTCTCTATGCGTTGCAGATGCAGCATCCTGCAGGGCCTGCAGTCACTATCCAGGGGCACGAATCCCCTCCGCTTGATTGGAGCCTCATGAGAAGTGTGTCACCTCTACCGGGAGCACCTCACTGGATGAACCGCAGGTGCACCTACGGGGACCGAGCGAAAACACCGCACCCAAAGTGAACAAAAGTGGACATTTGAACAAAGAGAATGAAAGAAAAGAGAGCATATCACTTTAATTGGAAAGGACTTGTTTAAATAGCTCCAAGCAACTCAAGCAATGGCGTTCTCAATCAGGGCTTTCCACCTACCCTTGCATCAACCCAGCCGAGTTAGTGTTGCAGGGAAGAGTTGTTAGAGACAGTGCCGGGGAAGTTCATTTCATACCTGAACTCTCAGACCTCAGGCTGCTGCTGTAGGTATCATTCTGTCTGTATGTGTGCCCTTAACCCACTGAAAAAAAAAAAGAAGAAAGAAAAGAAATGGGGGAGGGTGAAACAATCTTCTTCCAGAAACATGAGATCAAGGTGCAAGAGGGAGCCCTGGGAATAGAGAAGGCTGGAGAGTCTGGGAAACCCCACTGTACATTCGCGGCAGTTGTTTAAAATCTATATCAACATCATCTCTATCTATCGCTATAGGGAGACATCTCAAAACACTTTGCATCCCTGAAACCTCCACCAGTGATGTGGGAGAGGAACTATTATCCAAGCATCATGAAGTTAAAAATTGGGGGATGGAGAGTTTAAATGATATTCCCAGTAGGAAAGAGAAAAGAACTTTTCCCCAGCCTAGTATCAGCACATCAATATTTGTATTTGTTTTCTAATTAGGGCTGCTCTGATGAGCCAAAGCAAAATCAGGGGATTTGGGTAATGATTTATAAATGGAAGATTTTTTTTTAAAGGGGGATAAAAAAACATTTCCCATGTTTGAAAGTGAAATTTGACTGGGAGAATTAATTGCCAAGGCGGCTGGATAGAAGAGGCTGACACAGATTCATTTTTGAAGTGAAAGGATGGGAGGGCTGGCCCTGTACTCTGTTACTTTTCGTGTTAATCACCAGGTTGGTTAATCACTACCTGGTTATGACTGTGGCAGAGAAAGATGGTCTGAAATGTGTCAGAGCTTCCATCAGTCAGAGGGCCCAGCCTTGCTGGGCAACCTTGGAGAAAGTGTGGTAGAGGGCGGGGTGAAGTGGCCTGGAAAGCAGGACCTCCTCTGTCAGCGAAGGGCACCTTCCTTAGGAGGTTGACATCCTGGGGCATATCACAGGTCGCCCGCTGGGGGACTGTAAGCTTATAAGGCCTGGGATGTCTCTTTTGAGATGTGTGAGCCTTCTCCTTCCCTGCTGAATACTTCTTCACTAGTGACAAGAATTAGATAGGTGTTTGTATAGATTCTACCAGCATGGAACAGCAAATGGAATGTGCGGAAGAGATTTAAGAGAGCAATTAAAGCCAACAAGACTCTAAACCCAAAGAGCGTCGCTGTTGGTCTTTTTGATAGACAGCTTTCTTGGGTGGTATTCAAAAGGCTGAAGGTTCAATTCTGCCCAGAAGCACCTCAGAAGAAAGACCTGGTCAGAGGTCCAGCCTTGAAGGCCCTCCAGGGCCCTGTGCTGCTCTGGTTGGCATGGTTAGCGTCCACCTGCACTAGTTAGAGGTTACATCATAGCAAGCACTGCACCTGGGGCTTTTTGTAAAGAGCAGGGAAGAGAAGTTTTATGGGAGCAGGAACTTTCTCTAAGTCGTTTAGTCTAAATTACTATCACCTAGAAGCTCTTCCTGGTACATAAATAGAGAATAAATACTCACTGAAGTGACGATGGAAAGAAAAGTACATTATATTTGTAATGTATAATTATGTAATATCTACCAGACATGTAATTATAAATAACGATGTAGGTAGACTCTTTTAAAATGCTAACATGAGATACGAGTCCACGAATCTGTCTTTCACTGTGCAGTAGGCAGTGTCATGAACCAGCACACATGGAGTGGAGGTTCAGAGTTTGATCTCTGCAGTCAGAATGCCCGAGTTGGAATAAAGACTCCAACCCTTATTAGCAGGGGAACCTTAAAGTCTTATGTAATCTCTGTGGTCCCAGTTTCTTAACATGTCAAATGGGAGCAAGCATAAAGACCATTTCATAAGATGCTGTTGTGAGAAAAACTAGATTAGTATATACTCATATAATGTGCCAAGCACTGTGCCAAGCACTGTCATAATTGCTCAGTAAATACTAGTTATTAGTAAGAGTCTATGTTATTAAATGCTATTCTAGAGCATGGAATTAATGCCACTCCATCATGATGATGTGCTATTTATTTAAATGAGCCCCTTTTTGAGGGGTAACAGTTGTGTTGCTTCCATTTTTCATGTTACTAAGAGCAGCATGGCTTCAGCTGGCATGTGAGATTCAAGTACATCTCCTACTCAAATGTACATGCTTCTCTTCTGTCATGTTGTGGATTTACCATACCTGATTACTTTGTTATGTTGAAATGAAAATATAGGCCAAATAATTATTCAATGCATGTGTCTTAAATTTAATGTTTAAATAAAACATCTGGATATGCAAAGCAAACAAAAACAGAACATGGCTATCAAGATTCTCCTTCTATAAATCTCCCTTGTTTCCACAATCAGTACTCAACTGACACATTGCATCGGATCCATCTTCTACACAGGATCTCTTTAACGTGGTGAAGGTGTGACTTTGACGATGAAGGCATACCCTCCCTTACCTGAGCCCGGGTCTTTCCATTCTCCTCAAATGGACGTGAACGTTGGCCAGTGAGTAAGGAAGGTTGACGAAGGATCGATGCACTGACTTACTTGAAGATTGAAAGCATCACAGACTGCCAAAAGAATAAACAGATCTGTCTTAGAAGATGAGACTTCATATCCTGTACTCTGGACTTGCTAGCTGAGCGAACAATCCATGACAAAGGGCAGCAGCAAAGAGGCCCCTGGACAGGATGGGTGGACACAGGGGCTGCCGGGATGCGTGGGAATGTAACCCTGGTGAGGATGGTGCAGGGTGGAGGGATGCTTTGTTCGGTGGTCTACGGGGTCACTGTGCAGCAGCGCTGCCTGGTGGGCCCCTGGCGCCCACATGACAGGGTACTTAGAGCGGTGCAGGTGTTGAAGTAGAAGCGCTTAGGCAGTGAATCTTTTTGAGCTCCCTAGAGAGGCTAGTGATTTTGAATCAGACATCTGACAACAAGAAAACCTTGCAGGGTTGCAAGCATCAGCAGTGCATGGGCAAGTGTGCTCCCTATAGGCTACATATTTTGGGTGGGGTGCTGTCCACCAAAGTTTTGCATTATGTCTCTGTGAGCTTGAGAGTCTTTGAAAAATAGGAGGTGCTGCTGAAAGTTCAGCTAATGTATAAGTCTAGGCCATGGGAGGGAGGGCCCTAGTTCTACCTGAGGGGGCCCATACAGAAGAGAGACAGAGTGAACGAAGATGACCACGAGGCAACAAAGCATGAGGTATCCACAGGCCAGGAATGCCTGGGGCTGCCAGAAATCATCCAGCCTAGACACCTTCCTCAGAGTCTTGGGGGAGACCCTGGCTCTGCCCACATCCAGAATTCAGACTTCGGGCCAGAACTTGAGACTGTATATTTCTGTTCCTTAAGCTACCCAGTTTGTGGTCTTTTTTTGTGGCAGCCACAGAAAATAGTTCCTATAAGCAACCAAAGATATGACCCCATGATCCAGTACCAGAGAATCTTGAAGGGACCAGCCAGCCCCAGCTTTCTCCCCTAGAGAGGCTGGTTATTTTGAGCTACAGACCTGGCAGCAAACCACCCTCTTTTGTTTCTTCAGGTCAGCTGGAGCCAGGCCAGGGAATTGTGCTATGGGCTGGCGACGGCATGTTGAGAGCAGGTTCCTGAAGTTTGGGTGCGCAAGAGGGCATGGCAGGGGAGTGACTTGAATGCTTAGACATTCTTTTCCAAGAATGTGGCAGTAGGTGTCTGAATGAACTGGACTGCCCTTACTGCAAATCTAGTGCTTGAAACAAAGTTTTAGAAGGTGCTTGGTAAATGTGAGAAGGGTTTGAGTATCGCCTCCTCCAAGTGCATCCTGATGAAAGAAGTCTGTTTCTGCCATTGGTCCATCAGGTTGCACTGTCTTCATTGGTTTGACCTTCTGAGACATCAGCTTCAAGGCTCTTCCTGCCTCTGAGACCCCTGTTTGTGCCTCAGGGACACAGATTTCTAACTCACTTTTCAGGGCTGCGCCAGCATCAGAGGATTAATCCTTCCTATAGAATCACCTCCTCAAGAGGAAAACTAATAAGACGGTTGTAAAATTCCTCCGAGAAATGGAATGAATTGTATAAATAAAGTGTTATGGCAGCCGACTCATCGAGAATGAGACCTGATGTCACTTAAATGTTTTGGTGCTCTCTGTATCTTATGAAGGGGAACCTGCTTTCACAGAGCAATTCTCCCACTCTGCCTGGAAAGTGATCGTGTGTGACAGTGTGCTTTTGTACTGCCGCACTTTATATGAAAGGAGCGGGCCACTTAGGCTGCCTCTATTTGTTACGAACAGGAAAACAAATCTGGCATTTTTACATATTATTCTGTACTCCTGGGGAAAAAATAGCTTTGGCAGCCTAAGGGAAATGGAGTTCAAACTGTAGCAATTCCAATGAATGTTTTGTTACAGTTAAAGTAAACCCACTATTTGGCTGGATATTGCATTTATTCAACTAATACAACCAAGTGTGATGTGCAGCAGTTTTATGAGTATCACAAGGGTGTTAGGTCCCCGGGTAGCTGGAGCAAGTGGTCTGTGCTCATGGTGGGTCAGTAATGTGCTCATGGTGGCACCCTCCAGTGCCTTGGAAGAGAGGTCTGGAAATCTATCTCCATGAATATTACAGCCGTGTGGCCCTGACTTCTGCTCTCTCACATATGAGGTCATCGTGATTCAGAGTCCACTCAAAGGCAAGAGGGGAGGTTGTTTTGTTGTTGTTCTTTTTGTTGCCTTGTCTACGGGTTTATTGCTATGGAGGGAACACGTTTCAGCTGAGCTCCTAGACTCACAGAGACTAGGAAAAAGGACCCCGTGATCCATTTCCAGTCAACAGTCAATAACAACTTTATGGAGCAGATCAAAGGAATGACACAGGACTTGGTACCAGTTCTGTTAGAATTAGAAGTACTAGGGGTTAGGTCAACTCCATAACAGTATGGACCCAACAGCACCAAAGAGCACATGACCTGGGCTCCTGCCGCTTGTGTTCTGAAGGGGAAGTTGAACGTTCGATTTGCCGGTGTGGGTGCTATGACAGAAACATACGTGATTTGAAAATGTTTAGGAAAAATATGGTCAATGCAGCGTGGAAGGGGGAAGGCGTGAACTCAAGGAGGAGACATTTCAAGCCACATTTTAAGAATAAAACTGAGGTCATTGCATGCCAAGTGGGGTAGCCAGGGCTAGGGATGGGGAGAAAGAGGGAGAGCTTTTTCCAGGCAAAGGACACAGCAAGGAAGTGTCTCTTATTCATGCTGAGAAGCCAAAGAGAATGAATGCATCAGAGTGGGGGTTCTCCGCCTTCCTAATGCCCCTACCCTTTCATACAGTTCCTCATGTGGTAGGGACCCCCCAACCATAACATTGTTTTTCTTGCTACTTCAGCACTGTAATTTTGTTACTGTCATGAATCGGGCGATCCCTGTGAAAGGGCCGTTGGATCCCCAAAGTGGTCGCGACACACAGGTTGAGAATTACTGCATTCAAGGGTAAAAACAGGCCTGTTTGGTGGCATGGTGGGTTAGGCATTGCACTGCTAACCATAAGCTTATCATAGCAATGCCCCAGCACCTCTGGGGAAGAAACAAGAGGCCATCCACTACCCATAATGATGACCATCTCAGAAACGCTAGAGGAGCCACACTGACTCGGTGCGAGGCTCTAGCTTAGAGTGCCTCAAACTGTGGCCCGTGGGCCACATTTGGCATCCCAAGGACTTCTATCTGGCCCACTGGGTGTTTTTGCCCCCACTGCCTGTCCTGCTTAGCAGTCAACTCATCCTGGGCCCACAGTGAATTTGTTCATACTTTGTTTTTTTAACCAAAGTCCGGGTCTCCAAAGGTCTGAGGGACAGTGCAGTGGCTCCCTGTTTAAAAAGTTTGAGAACTCCTGAAATGATAAGACGCTCTGCTGGAGCAGTAGATAGCCAACAGTTGTCGATTTGACCCACCAGGCACTATGTGGAAGACCAGGGTGGCAGGCTGCTTCTACAGAAACGGATAGCCTCGAAGACTCTCTGGGGCCGTTGCTCTGTGTCCTCTGGGACCAGTGTGAGTCAGCATCCACTCCCCAGCAGGGGGTTCCTGGGTGGTGCCATGAAGGCCAAAAGTTAGTGGTTCAAACCCACGCAGTAACTTTACAAGACCCTGAAGTCAGTGCTCACTCTGCGTACCTGCAACCAAGAACACACTGTGGGGCGGGTCTGCTTGGTCACACGAGGTGACTGTGTATAAAGTGGGACACGTTCACTCCTCAACAGCATGCATGTAAGCTCCCCAGGATGGGAAGTCTTGAGGTGATACCACGAGGTGGAGGTAGCTGAAGAGCTGAGTAGCAGTATAAGTTCCGCCAGGAAGCGAATAAGAAGCAGATCCCATTCTATAGCCCAGGGGTCCTCAAACTATGGCCCGCGGGCCACATGCGGCCCACTGAGGACATTTATCCAGCCCGCCAGGTGTTTTTGCCCCCGCTGCTGTCCTGCTTAGCAGCTGACTCATCCTGGGTCCACAGTGAATTTGTTCATAGATTTTGTTTGTTTGTTGTTTTTTAACTATAGTCCAGCCCTCCCATGGTCTGAAGGATAATGAACTGGTCCCCTATTTAAAAAGTTTGAGGACCCACGGATAGTCTCTCTCTCTTTATCTCTCTCTCTCTCTCTCTCTCTCTCTCTCTCTCTCTCTCTCTCTCTCCAAAGTTGATTGTGACCTATAGCAATATGAGAGGACAAAGTAGAACTATCGCTGTGGATTTCTAAGACTATAACTTTGTATGAGAATAGAACGCCCCATCGTTCTCCTGGTGAGCAGCTGGCTCCTTATTGGGTTATTCATTGGACGGCTAATAGCAATGTCAGTGGTTCAAGCCCACCAGCATGCTCCAGGGGGGAAAGTTGAGGTTGCCTGCTCCTGTGAAGTCCTTCTGTGTCAGAACC
The DNA here is from genome assembly GCA_004026705.1 of Nesogale talazaci. Classification (NCBI taxonomy): domain Eukaryota; kingdom Metazoa; phylum Chordata; class Mammalia; order Afrosoricida; family Tenrecidae; genus Nesogale; species Nesogale talazaci. The sequence goes on along the minus strand of PVJH01002185.1, from coordinate 8,625 downwards.
TGCATTTTAAATTAGTTCCCACATGATTCGGGAGTGCACTGAGGGTTGGGGGGTGCTGGGGAGAGCCGTGGCAAAGCCTCTGGGTTTCCTTTCCCCTGGGGAGGTACTTATTGATAGATTGTAAGCAGGAACTAGTATGATTGAATTCACATCCTTATAGATCATTTTGGCTAAATGGAATTTTGGCAGGTGACAGGATTCAAAATAAGGTTGCCCAGTCAGGTAACTCTTGTTGTCATTCATTAGAAAGGTGAACTTAAACAGGACTAGATTTAGTATTGCTGTGGGTCAGAATTGACACGAGGGGAGTAAAATTTGCTGTTTGCTGTTGATTACTAAGAAATTCAACACAGGACTCTTCACCTAGAGAGAGTGTCTGCAGTCCCAGGAGAGTAAGCAAGCAAAGAGAATGAAGCCCATTTACACATCAACAGTAAACAGTAAATGTGTGTCCCCTCAATTAGAGCTACTGCCTTCAGGCTTTGGGGGAGTCTCTACCACTAAGACACTGGCTAAGTCCCCCCTGTGGTCCTTCTTCCTGAAGTGCCCCCATGTGGTTGAGAGTAAGGGTTATAGCAGCATCACGCCTGTAGCGCTGCTCTGCCTCCTCCACATCCTGCCTGGCTGACACCAAAACAGCTCCCCAATCACCCAGATGTTCTTTCTTCCTAAGTACGGAAAGGGTAAAGAAGAACTTTCTTCATTAAGTAGATGCGTTAATTGGGAAAATGCATTGCAGTTACTGAACAAAATCATTTAATAAAGGCTCAGGAAATGCTAGCTATTAACCCTGGTGGTACTGTTCTACAATTATTTGTTGAGCACGTACCACGGGCTAAAGGCAGGGTGGGGTGGGGCTGGAGCTCCAGTGGAAAGCAACGCCATGACATTATAGACTCACAGAGAAAGACTGTGTGTGTGCAGGACCAGCCTCCAGGAGGGGGGCATCTTCATTTATGTGTTTTCTATGTTCCACGTGTGTTCCATTTCTTGTACGCAGAAAACTCGGACTTGAAGAGTGCCCACTGCTTTGTGCTTATGTTTCCCAATTCATGCATGCACAATTCAACTTAAACTGTCACTAGAATAGCTACCCATTCTTCTTTGCTCAGGCCCATCCTAGAGTGGCATCAGAAGGAGTCCCTGTGTGGCACTCGTGATTTGGTGCCCAGCTACTCATCAAATGGTTGGCAGTTCGAATCCACTCGAAGACACTTTGGAAGAAAGGTCTGGGAATCATGGGAATGGCCATCACCATGGAACCCCTATGGCTGACAGTACTTCTCTGACACACACAGAACCACTAGGAGCTGGATGTGACTTAATGGCTATTGGTTTGTCCTTGCATGACCATTTAAATTTCCACACCCGGGGATGCTCCAAGCCCTGGACCAGTCGGGACAGCTGGTCACCCTGAATGTAGAGATAACTGTGGGCAGGAGGCAAGAGAACAGCTCTCAATGGAGTGGCCACGATAGGCAGAACTCTGAAGTCACATTTTTTAAAATCCACAAAACATGGTAGTTACTGAACGAACACCTGGCCTTTCCTAGCAAGATAGGCTCGGAAAACCTTTCCTTTCATGTTTTGAGGATGCTGGGTCCATAAGTTAGTTATGAGGGTCACCATGTCCCAAAGTATTAGAAGCAAATGAAAAGATTTAGCCACCGATTCAAACATACCTGCTTTCTAGGGACCCGGTTGTTTCTCTATCTCATTTCCAGACAGCTAGGTTGTCTTATGATTCAAGGTTCACCCTCATCGCTTTGCAATAGAAAGGGGTGGGAAGGTGCTATTTAGAAGGTATTTGGGATACAGCAAGTTGCCGCTAGTGAATTGGGATGAGAGGTGAGACCTGTTGAATGAGTAAAAATGAGCCACTGTGAATGACAATTCTCGGAAGCTACATTCACACCAGCTCCTCGTAGTGGTGTCACGCTATTTGTAGCTGGGCAAAGGCTGAGATTTTTCAATGAGAGCATCTAGCCTTAAAAAAAACACCTCTCCTGGAAGGGGCTGGGAGTGGAGGAAGAAGAAAATATGAGACATCCCTGTGGGACCTCTTTTAAGTTTAACACTGAAGACACTAATGTAAGAATATCCCTGGGTGTGGAAAAGAAAACGAGGGAGGCTTTACAAGCAGGAGAATTTGGGATATCTGTGTTTGAGAAATTCTTTTGGACAAAAGCGGAGAAAATGACATTATCTGTAATTAGAAATAATAATGTGTAATTGGTTCATTTGCCATATTTCTACAGTTCTGATTTAGTTGAACAATGTGATCATTATGCCACCAGTTTTCAATAGAGGTGTCACAATGAAAAATAATTGCAATATTCCACAATATTAACTGCACCCTAATTGCAAAAGTTTTGAAATATAATTACCATGAAAGCTAATGCGACAGGGAACATTAAGTATAATTAGTGTTTTTTTAAAAAAAGGAAAAACTGTTAGGAGCTTGTTATTGTCTAGTAAGGTAGCTTCAAATTAGCTGGCTGTAGAGCACTTTCATCTAGCTTTTCTATAATTTTCATTATTAGCACAGACTGTAATAAATTTATTTGACATAGCTCACACCTGCCAACCCTGCAGGAGATAACTTATAAAGTGCACCAGCCCCGAGATTTCCCACTGAACCTGTCAGAGCCTCCGATGAGGAGTCAGGCAGCCATGAGTGAGGTTATTTAAAAATAAAATAAAATAAAATAAAAACCCTCAATGGCACATTACACAGTTCAGATTTAACACTTAAGCTGTGTTTTAAGTAATTCCCATAGAAAACCGATGCTCGAGGAATGTAATTAAGTCGAGCCTCTTGTGGGTGGCGCTAAACAATCACATCAGTGAACATTTGAAAGAACTCCTAGGGGGCAGGCCAAATCTCCAGCTACCAGCAGACTCCAGTGGGGAGCTGACAATTAGCCTCTGCACCTGCCTGTCCAAGTGCAGCCCCTGATTTTCTGAGAAAGGCACCAACCCAGAACTCAGTGGCCACAACCAAACCCCTCAATTTGGTCCTTTGACAAAACTACTCTGGGTTCCCGTTTCAGAGCAATCAGCGGCCCCTCCTCCCCACTCTGGCCTCAGCCTGCCTGTAAAGAGGTTGTTGTACAGTCAAGATCTCTGCTAAGCAAGGACTGTCTGACTCTGGAAGGACAAGTACTCCGTCCACACTGGGGGGTGTTCCACTCCAGGGGCACCACTCACGTTGTTGTCTACCGTTGCGCTTTGGGGGGTACAGCATATGAATGGTTCCTCTCCTGCGTCTTCTTTCTCTTTCCCCAGATGAAGGAAGAGGGAAGGGAAGGCTAGAGCAGGCAGGGGGTGGGAGGGGATATTTTGGAACCAGCTGTAGATTCTAGTTCACACAGATGGCAAAGCAGATGAAATCCAAACTGAATATTTGAATTTAAAAGCACACCAAATTCATAGGCCATCGATAGAGAGAGGGTCTGCTCCATATACTTGGATTTTAATTTTGACGACCCACAGAAGCCCAATTTGCAAAATGTCGTTAGATTCCAAGTCAGTTCCAATGCTTCGCGACCTTACGTACAACAGAGTAAGACGCTGCCAGTTCCTGGGGCATCCTCGCAGTCATGGCTCTGTTTGAGCCCAGCCACTCTGTCAGTCCGTGCACTCAAGAAGACTGCTCTCTTTCAGCGACTACTGCACCAGGCAGGAAGTCCTTATCAAAAGACTGGACCTTCCTAACAACATGTCCAAATGTTGGGAGACAAAGTCTCGCCATCCGTATGTCTAAGGAGCATTCTGGCTATACTTCTTCCATGATAAATCTGTTCTTCTGGCCACCCGTAATTTATTTACTATTTTCTCTCGACACTAAAATTCACAGGCATCAAGTCTTCTCCAGTCTGCCTTACTCATTGGCAAGGTCTCACATGTATATGAGGCAATTGAAAATACTCTGGCCTGATTCAGGCACACCTTAGTCTTCAAAATGACATCTTCATTTTTTGTATTAATACTTAAGACAGGTCTTTTGCAACAGATTTGTCCAGTGCATGACATCATGTAGTTTCTTGACTTCTGCTTCCATTGATGTTGATGGAGTATGCAAGCAAAAAGAAACTTTTGACAACTTCAGTCTCTTCTCCATTGACCATGATGTGTTCACTGGTCTAGCTAAAAGGAATTTTGTTGTGTGTTGTTACGTGTCAAAAGTCAATGACTCCAGATGTTTTTTCCTTGGAGAAGAGCTAGCAGATTTCTCCCAAATGGCTTTCCAATAGATGGAGCCAAGCAAGACAGCAAGACACAAGACAGTGAGGGGAGCAAAGATTTAATAAGCAAATTACACTTCAACCGGGGAGTGAGCCCCTCATGATCTGAGGAAGCTAAGGACCTCTAAAGGTAAGACACTGACCTTTATAAGGGCAAGGTAGCAGTGCCCCATTGGCTTGCTTCATGCCCTCTCTAGCTTTCCCATTGGCCTTATTCTTGCCTCCTGATTGGTCCTTATTCTGGTATAATGGTCAGTATCATAATCCAAGGCTTATGAACCTCATTATCCTGTGGTGCCGTGTTATTCAGTGGATTCTCTGGGCGTGAGCAGTGAAATGCATCAGGTGGGGTGGGGTGGGAATGAGTCATGCACGAATGGGTGGATCAGGTGAGATCATTCAGGACAGGTTATTCAGACTCATAGGTCAGCCAAGCCTCGCACTGACCCTGGCAATGTCATCTGCATAATTGCAAGTTATTAATGAGTCTTCTTCCAATACTAATGTCTCATTCTGCCACAGATGGTTCAAATTCTCAGATTATTTATTTAGCATACCAATTAAATAAATATGGTAAAAAGATGCAACCTTGATAAGCCCCTCCGTGAGTTTAAACCCAGAAAGGTGTTCCTTTGAACAAGTCCTTGTTCCTTTTGAACAACTGACTCATGGTCTATGTATAAACTCGACATCAGTGGTTCTCAACCTTCCTGGCTGTAGCCCTTTCATACAGTTTCTCATGTTGTGGTGACCCCCCCCAACCATAGCATTATTTTCATTGCTACCTCGTCCCTGTCATTTTGCTATTGATTCGGGCAACCCTTGTGAAAGGGTCATTTGACCCACAATAAAAGGGGTCACAACCCACAGGTGGAGAACTGCTGCTCAACAAGAACAAAATGAAGCCTTTGGGAATCCCCCACTACCCGGAATTTGTTATGATCCACACAGTTGAATGCCTTTTCCACGTCCATAAAACATTAGTAAATGGGGCTGAGCCCCAGTGGCATAGTGGTTGAGCGCGGGACTGCGGGCCACTGGTTTGGCAGTTCAAATCCAGCAGCAGTGCTCCAGGAGCAAAACTGGGCCTCCCACTTCCACCAGAGGGCAGTGATGCCCAAAAAGAAATAAAAAGAAAGAAAAAAAGAGAAAGTTCCCAAACCATTGGTAAACATATTTCTGGTAGTCCCTGCTTTTCACCAAGACTCATCTGAAATTCCCTATGTTACATCCTCTTCTGAATACAGCTCAACTTTCTGGCATTTCCCTATATACCACTGTAACCATTGTCTCCAGCAAATTTTTACTTTCAGGTGGTGTTAATGATGTGGCTTATTTCCACCTTCTACGTGATCACCTCTCCTTGGGAAGGGCAAGTAGATGGATCATGTCTTTTCCAAATGCCTTTGCTGGAGGACTGAATACCTCCTGCACCTCGTCTTTTGGGGCAGACACTCCCTTTGGAGATCCAATGGTTTCTGGAGCCTCATTTGATGCCGATGCCTTCAGTACAACATAGACTTCTTCCAAGGGTGCTATCCCTTGACATGGTCAAATGGCGACCAATTCTGTTTGGTACAATGATTCTGTGTATTCCTGCTGTCTTCCTTCCAGCATCATATTTTACTTATCAAGTTATTTGATGTTGCAGCTTTTCACTAAAAGTTTCTCTTCCATTTCTTCAGTTTGAATAATCGATGAGCATGTCCTTCCCTTTCTGTTTTCTAACTGATTTTTTCCATTTCTTTATAATATTTTACTATGTCTTTGTGAGTCACCTTTTGAAGTCTTCTGGTCAGCTGTCTTATTTCATCTTTTCACCACATTTTTCTTTTACCTATTCAATGTCCAAGACCAAGTTTCAGAGTCTCTTATGACATATATTTAATTAATTTTTTAAAATCTTTTAAATAACTTTTTGCTTTCTTCATGTGTAATATCCTTTGTACCACCTCACAAGTTGTCTGGGTTTCAGTGATTAGTATGTGATGCGTCAGATCTTGAAGTGATTTCTAAACTCAGTTCTGATATACACAAAGGTGTATTTTCACCGGCATAGCCTTATTTTAATTTTCTTCAGCTTCAATTTGAAATTGCACCTGGGCAATTGATTGTTCATCTATAGTCAACTCTGAGCCATATTCTGAGAGAGAGACAGACAGACAGACAGCCAGACTGACTGACAGTATTGGGTTTCTCCATTCCATTTACAGATGTAGTCACTTTGGTTCCTGAGCATTCCATACAGCAAGGGCTACATGTACTGTGTTTATTTATGTGGCTGAAAAGAAGGAATCATCATGAAAACAATTTTGGTCTTTAAACATTCTATCATGCAACCCTGGCATCATTTCTTTCACCAAGGCTACTTCCCACCTGCCGATCATTCTCTGTTTTCAACTTTCTCAGAATAGTCACCAGGAATTACCAGTACATCGTGATTGCATGCTTGATGAAGTGACGACTGCCAAAGTTGGTAAAGTTATGCCTTTGTTTTCTCCTTTATGGTGCCAGTGGTGAAAGTGTAAATTTGAAGTACACTCAAACTAATTTCTTTCTCTTGCGGGACTGGGGATAGCAGCTTATCACTGGCAGCATTTAACTTCTGGAGAAATCTTCCAAGTGTTCTTTCTGGTAATAAAATTTGCAAACTACTGCATCAAAAGTTAAACATTTTACTCACTCATGATACTAACTTGAGCCTAGGAAGTGGTATAAATTAAGGCAGGCAAGCATTTTTCTGATCTGCAAGTGGATATGACAGACTTGATTTATTTTCTTCAGATTCTCCTAAAATTTCAAAGTTTTATTTTTTGAGTTATAAACCTAAGGACTCAGGAAAAGATGCTGTTATTACATCTTCTTTCCTGTGTAAACAACACATAGTTAAAATATCATCAAGTTCATTTTCAAACAATATCTAACCCGTCTTTTGTAATGACGTTACCCTTACTTGATGATCAGGTTTATGACCCGAAGTACGTGAGATGGCATGGTGTTTTGTGGTGCATAAAGAAACCGCATGATGTGGAAAGAAACCATCAGAAAGAAAATCAGTAGTCCTTGTGCTTCAGTTTTCTTTTAACTGAGATGAGAAGGTTCAGGTCCAAGTTTCCCTATATTCCCTTCAAGAACTGAAAGTCTCTTAAAGTCTAGGCAAATCTGTAATTGGGACAAATGGTTATTGAGTTTGGTTCTCATCAAAAGACTGGAGATTCAGATTCACCAAGAGGTGCCTCGGATAAAAAGTCTGATAACAAACTTAAAAAACAAAGGAATCAAAAAAATTTTAAAGGGAGTCATTGAAATTGTTAAGGACCTTCTTTGTCATCACACCAAAAGACCTGGATGGTGACCGGCTGCCATTACTGGACATTTCAGTCAATGATCCCATCTAAGAATGCTTGCCAAAAGGAGAGAACCACTGAACAGAATTTCAAATCTTGATTCTCTGGAGCCCAAAAGGGTGGGGGAGCCCCTGAAACTACTGCACAGATATCATCTTTAAACATCCAACCAAAAGTAACTCTCAGAGGCTCTTTAAAAGGAATCAATGGCTCAGCTTAAATAGCATTGCAAAAAGAAAACAAGTCTACCTTAAGCATTCTGCAGGTTCAAATTGATCACAGTGGCTCTGAAAGACTACCCAGGAATCCGAAGGAGCAGTGGGTGGATGCCAATGGGTGAGGCACCACTGGGAGATGACTGGCACATGCCCTCCCACAGGCCCCAGATGGGTGACCAGCAGCGGGAGAGAGAGAGACAGTGGCCAGTGTAAGATATGAAAATAATAATCATTTATCATTTATCGAGGGGTCACTTGGGTGGGGGAGGAGGGAGGCAAAAAGGAGGAACCGATATCAAGGGCTCAATAGAAAGTAAATGTCTAGGGAAAAAATAATGGTACAAATATGCCTGATACAACTGATATCTGGATTGATATGAGTTGTGGGGGGGGGGAGAGTTGTAGGAGCCCCCAATAAAATGATATTTAATTCTTAAATAAAAGGAGAAAAGGAAGAGCAGGAGAGTGAGAATGGATGCTTAAGTAGAAGGCTGTCACCAAGGCCATGAAATTGTGGAGAAACTGTAGCATATATGTATGGGGGTGGGGGAGGGAGACATGGCAGGGAGGGCGTGGGGAGGGCAAACTTATTTTAAAATCCCATTATGTCTTCATTCCATTTCTCTACAAATTTTCAGACGCTCCTTCTTATATTCTCAACAACAGCAAGACAAAGCGAATTTAAACAAGAATTAAATGCTAGGGAGAGTGGTTTTCCCCCATCACACGAAGAGTTGTCCATTTCTGAGTTAGAGTCTGATTGACAGCAACTAGTTTTTAAGTTCCAACAGGCTGTTATTCAGAGTCAGTTCT